>LT642231.1:0-30118 GCA_900128585.1 Stramenopiles sp. TOSAG23-3 | reverse complement strand
AAAATTCTTTTTTTTTTTCTTCTTTTTTTTTTAATTAATTAATTCTTTTTATTATTGTAATTTATATGCTGTGTAATGTATTGTGTATTAATAGAAAAGGACCTCCAAAACTATAATAATAATTTTAAAAAAAAGTAGAGAAGATATTTTTATAGTTCTTCGAAGATTAATAATCTATTAATACTAGACAGCAGACAGCATCATCATTTTTTAAATTACGTATTTTTGGTGGTAGTAATTATATTAATACCACCAAAGATGGAGCTGTTATGTCTATATTATTATTTTATTTTATCATAATAACGAAAAAAAATGAAATGAAAGAGAAGAAGGAAGAAGAAGATATTGAAGGAAAAAAAGAAAAAAAAAGATATTTTTTAACTACTAGACTCCTCCTCGTTTATAAAATATATATACGTTATACTAGACGACGACTATTCATTATTTTCTTTATAAAGAAAAAGAAGATTTAAAAAAAGAAACGAAAGATGTATTGTTTAAAGGAATTTATGTTAGATAATTAAGAATAGATAACATTTCCATTTGATTGTTCGCGTGAAGAGGTTAAGAGAAGAAACATGTCTAGACTGGTATTTGGCGGAGCATCGTCTGAACCGGCGTACCGGCAGTATGAGAACATGCAGCGGTACCCTAGAGACGACGATGGGAAGCCGTTGTCGCCGGACTCGCCGAAGGTCGAATCGTACGTTCGAAAGACTCTTAGAATGAGGCGCAAAATTAGCAGTGGGCCACGGCTGATTATTTTAGTCGGGGCACCTGGTTGTGGAAAATCGTTCATCAGTGCACAACTGATGAACGTAACCCTCGAGGCAGGCCGGTGGCTAGTAGTGAATCAAGATACACTAGGTTCGCGGAAAGCTTGCTACGCGCGGGCGTCCAGGCACTTGCAGGATAATAGAAATAGAGTCGTCATTGATAGGTGCAACTTTGACCGTCAGCAGCGGCAGACGTGGGTTCAGTTGGCCAAGAATTACGGCATCGGTCGAGCGGACATATGGGCCATCGAGCTCCATGTCCCTCTTGAGGTATGCATCGAACGAGTCAACCATCGGTCTGCTGAAGGAATTGGAAGAGTGCTTCCCAGCTTTAAGCCCGACGACGTGAGGTTTATCGTCGAGGAGGTCCGACGCGCTGTAAGCCCTCCTGGTCCAATGAATAGATACAATGGCACGGTGGTGGAGGCGGGGGAACAACAGGGAAACTCGTCAACGAGAGAAGGGCGTTTGCCCCGCCGCAGCATTTCCCCAATCAACCTCTTTCTTCCGGACGGGACTGTTGCTAAAACTGAATCCTCAGGCACGTCGTAAAGTGTTGAGTTCGTGTAACACTGTGTGTGTAAAGTTTGTGCGAGTCGTATTTTTTTCTAAACACGCGTGTAAATATGAAATATACTCTCTATTCCTTCTCGCACGTTCGAAACGCAATTTTAAAATAAAAAAACCTAATTCAGTTTATCTAAATATCATAATATATGTAAGTAAATGTTTTTAATTTACAGTTATCATAAAACATATGTCAATTGTTTTGATATTCACTCTATAAGGTTTTTTTCCCTTTAAATTAAGACTCAGACATCAGTTATTTGTTCGATTTTTGGAACTAAATACATACGGAATACATTTGCTGGAGGGGGCAAACAGACCCACATCAATCTTTGCTTACACTTGCATTTGAAATTGATTGCCTTCCTGTAGTCCGTGAGGTATTTGAACTTGCACCATTCTCCCGTTGACGGTCATCTGAAGCATTTGCCCAGCACTTGCTCCGGGCGGGACCACGACCGTCACCAATTGCATCGGTCGGGCCATTGCTATCGGCTGAACGTCTGCTCCCTGATGCATCCCCATTGCCCCTCCCATGGGCACCATTTGCACTCCTCCCATAGGTGGTTGTGCCGGCTGCTGCATCGGAAGAACCAAGTAAAGAGCACCTTGGGCATGTTTCGTTTTTGGGACTCTCCTGACCGTAATACCCCTTGCTCCCCAGTCCTGAAAGGTGTCGTCAATAGCTTTTGAGATTTGGCCACGAATTTTCATGAAATAGCTGATTAGCCCACATATGAAGAAGACTGGGAGCATTTGTATCACGATGGAAATTATTTCGATCGTTTCAGGACACTCGCCATCGCTACAACCATCCTGACGAATTATTTGTCGCAGGACATTTGGCACTACAAACACAAAAAAAAAAATGAAGATACCAACTCGAAACATGGATGGACTGAGATCATCTAAAACTCTGTTGGCCTCATTCATTTTAGTAGTAAGATCATGCTCCGTTATTCCGAACTGTGCGAGGCGTGGGTCGTAGAAAAAATCGTAACGTGGTTTGGTACAATCACAGTTATGGCCGCCGCCGACTTGCGGGAAACGAATGACGTTGGGACCAGTGGGATGTATTTGTCCCATTGTTCGATATATCTAACTGAATCCGGTAAGATAATTTTGAACTATACCAAAACAAAGAAGAAATTCAATTGCACTTTATATACATTTATATTTACACTTTTCGTGTATACTGAACGACTATGTACATTTTTTAAGTTTGCTGTTCTTTAACTCCTCGTACGTATACGTATAGCTACGTATACCATCCCATTTCAAACTTGGGAAACCTTGGTAAATGCAATAATATCTCTCCTCCTCCACCGACCTCCACCACCCCATTTTTCTTTCTTCTTCTTTCTTCTTCTTTCTTCTTCTTCTTTCTTCTTCTTCTTTCTTCTTCTTCTTTCTTCTTCTTCTTCTTCTTCTTCTTCTTATTGTTCTTCTTCTTCTTCTTTCTTCTTCTTCTTTCTTCTTCTTCTTCTTTCTTCTTCTTCTTCTTTCTTCTTCTTCTTTCTTCTTCTTTCTTCTTTCTTCTCAGCCCAGATTTAATAATAATAAAAAATAAAAAAGAAGAAGAGCCCAACAACAAGAAATAGTAGATGCTATTTCTATATTTTAATAAAATGGATCAAAGAAAAAACATTATTCTTTTTTTTTTTTTCAATTATTTTTTGTTTCTTTCATTCATGGTTTGGTGGCGGCAGAACATTTAATATCGTCAGGTGTCGTCAGGTGGTGTGTGTTTGTGTGTGGCTGTGTGCTGTGTGGCGCATTTTTTTAATTCTCCTTCTTCATCTTTTTTTTTCTACTTTGTTTTTTTTTAATAAAATTTTTTTAATTTTAATAATGAAAAGTTGATCGTACCGATTTCGTTTCTATTTAAAAGAGTAAACTTGGCGGTTTTAATTACTAGAGTCTTGGGGACTTTTATGTTTTGCGCGCTACTTCATTCAAACTGTTCCTTTCTATCCCTCGGTAACAAGTGCAACCATGGCCACGGTGGGAGCCGCAGAAATCATCCTTGTCATTGTGGTTTTTGCTGGAGGTTTTTTTTCTGTACTTTTGCCTACGTTGTTAAAGAAACGGAACAGGGTCCTGTTTTCGTTGGGAAACATGTTTTCCGCCGGAGTGTTGCTTTCGGCGGCAATTGTTCACCAGCTTGCCGACACCCAAGGATCGGCATTAAACGCGGGGAAAGTGCCATGGGCAAACTTTGCGTGCGGCGCAACGTTTCTCCTGTTGCTCGTGCTGGAGGAGTCGGGGCACGGCAGGAAACACGTTCACCGCAATGTTAGGGGATATGGTCACAGTGACAATAGCACGCACGGGCACAGTCACTCTCAACTTCAACCTTCGGGTGGCGAATACCTCGAAATATCGAAAACGGCTTCCCCCCCGCGGGGCAAGCTGGAGGATGGCTTGTCGCAGTCGCTGTATGGATCGATGGTACCGTGTTCGCCCGGGGGTCACCACCATGATATGAAACACATTACAGAGCATTTGCACGGGTCGAATCGGTCGTTCCTTTCGCTGTTTTTTGCTTTAATATTTCACAGTTTGCTCCTTGGCTTTTCCATCACCGTAGCAAGAAGCAACATTGAGTACGTAGAGTTGGTTATTGCCGTCATGGCCCACAAAGTCTTTGCAGGGATATCTCTCGGCGGGGCGGCTGCGAACATGTCCAAAGAATGGAGAACTATGCTGAAGATTTCGGCTGGGTTTGCGATTAGTGCACCGTTAGGGATGATCATTGGCATGTTTGTACCACCGTCGGTAGCGGATACGCCCGCTTGGAACAATTATATAGCAGACCTAATAAAAGCTGTCGTTGCGGGAGTGTTTTTATACATCTCGGCTTTGGAGATTGGGGCAAAAGAACTGCTTCAAACGAATCGTAGTGAGATTAGTGCAAAACGGCTGCACAATTACAAACTGCTGTTTTATACCATAGGATTTTTGGCCATGTCCTCGATTGCGTTCTTTGTATAAATTAAAATGTTTTGCATTGGCTTTTAAAGGCGCGTGTTACATCCCCTGAAGAACAGATTTAAATCTAAATTTTTATTTTAAAAATGTATTTGTTGTACGTACCAAAAACAGTCGTTTTATTTAAAAAAATAAGGGCTGTTTAATTGTAAGTATTTAAAAATTTTATGTCCAGCAGTAAAAAAATAATTTTATTTTAAAGACGAATGAGAAACATTTCTTAGTCACAGGTTTCAGACATGTTTAAGTTGGATTCATTGGTAGCCGTCCTCGATGCTTCATTCAGAAGCGTGCTGTACCTTTCAGAAGAGAGCGTGTATGTTTCGCAGAAGGATGTTGCAATAATTTCGTTTCCATTGTGCTGTGTATTTCGTTTTCCATGAAAGCAAGCTTCCCCCAACAGTGTCCCACATGGTATTCGATACGTGCAACCACTCAGTTGTACACAAACGACTGAACCGTTCAGGATGTAAAGCAGTCCAGGCCACTCTTCGTACGGAGCGCGCAGGCGTTCTTTTGAGTAATATGTTTTTGGAGTCATGCTATTTACAAGAGAAATCACGAGGCCGTAGTCGTCCTTTAGCATTGCTTGTAGCCGTTTGTGCCGACGAATAGATGGGAGAATGGCATCCCGTAATATTGCATTGCTTGATGCAAACGAGAGAGAATTGAACACTACCTTTTCGTCTATTCCAAAGTTATTGATGTAGAATTCCGTGTAGCATTTTTTCGTTCTCCCCAAAAACTTTTTTGACGCACCACGAAGTGCGACAAATTTCATCGCCGTAGAAATTCGTTCGTTGCACAACGCTGCTTTCGAATCCGTGGTGTCTACCCCATGAGATAAAATCGCAGTAATCCCTGCGTCACAGAAAAACGCCGCTGCCATCATCATAATTATTGCCCAACACGTTTCAACACTGGTTTTCGGGGAAATGTCTCCGTAACCGATGGATGTCACTGTGTACAAAGACCAGTACAGGGATATTGAGTACTGGGCACCGTCCGAAGTCTCTAGCACCTTGTGGCCCTCTACGCTGTTTGTAAACGTCCATGGTTTAATGCCGCCTTCCCATCCGCCCGCCCAAGATAGAATTAAAAAAATGCATGCAGAAAAATGTGATGCCAATAAAATCATGCATAGCATTTTAATAAAACGGACGGAACTATTGCTCACAACGCAACCGACACTCTCTGCTAGGGCAACCGACTGGTCAAACGCACGGGGGACATCTTTCAACCGAATTATTCGCGGGAGTCGGCAAACTGCCAGCGCTACCGGGCTTGCCAGTGGGAATGAAATGAAAACCATCATATCGACGGGAACGGCGGTCAAAATGTTGGTTTTGCACTCGGTAGAGGACATGTAATGTTTCTTGATTTCCTGTTTTCTTTTCAGCACGGTTCCATCCGAGAGAAGGATTGTCATCTTTGTAGCCCTGAAGTACACGTCAGCAGTGTACACCACATCCAGTATAAATCCAAAAAGAACAAAGAGCACCAGATTGTACTCGCTTTCTTGCCCAAGAGCTATCCTCGCAGGTGTTACGATTGCCTCGCAGAGTATTGTGCATAGCAGTATGCTTTCCCAAACTTTTCTACGGTTGGAATCTAAGCTCCATACATTTTCGTTATTCAACACTCTTGCGCTCTTTTCAACCGCCTGCATTTTTAACATTTTTGAGCTTTTCATGTTCAGCAGCAATTTCCGCACTAAACTTTTCCCTTTTATGTCGTGTTTGTGCTGCGCTACTGCGTCCCTTAGCGAATGTCCCTCTGGCCTGGTTTTATTGTCAGCAAAAATAGCTTCCTCAAACTGATCGTGCGTTAAATACAGAAGGACACTGATCTGAGTTGATTTCGCGGTACAGGATCTACGAAGTTCTAAAAGAAAATCTCCCTCTTCAATAATGGAAGGGGCCGTAACAGTCGTATATGTCATGTCACGGCTCTTGGACAGAAGCTGAATTTCCCCGTTGGTCAAAAAATACAAGGTGTCAGCAATTTCGCCCGATTCGTATAAAATTTGGTCCGGTAAAAGTATATCCTGCTTCATTTTAGACGCTATGTTCTTATGGACATCAATGGACAAAATTTTCACGACCGACAAACGAGAGAGCATCGTTTTTACTTGAACGTAATTTATGTCCGTTTTTAAATTACCAGGAAGGATGTTGAAAACTTCCTCGGATTTTGCGCCTTTTCTAACGTTCCACAAATGGTCCAGGTAAGAGAGGCACAAAGTTTGTATCTTATTCGATAATTTTGGACGAGTTTTAAAGTAAGTTTTCAACATTTCGACTTTCCTGTTGTAAATCGTCGATGTTACGTCAATCTGGGCAATAATCTTTTCCAGTGAACCGATAATAAACGTGAATATAAATGTCCCAATAATAAACAGGCAAATGGTAAAAGCCCGCTCGATACCATTCGAGGGGGTAATGTCGCCAAAGCCAACCGTAGTCAGAGTAGCTATCGTGAAGTACAACGACCTCAGGTACCAGCGCAACCCATTCTGAAGTTGTAACGGGATTTTGTTGCTTGGAGCGGTACAATTTGCAAAGAGCTCGCCATCGTCTTGTTCTGCCCAATTGGTTTCGTTAGTTGTAGATGTTGCCAAGAAAAACCATACACATGAAATAATATGCGCGGAGCCGATCATTACGATTATAAGCTTTAAGACGGTCGCCATGTTGTCACTAATCTTGCAGTTCCAACGGACTAACAGTTTCCCAACTCGGGATGCGTGGTGGATTAGAACGTGGCATCGCAAAAGTTTATTTAAACGGCAGAGTGCAAACGCTGGAACAAATCCATACGTAACGTACGCAAGGTTGGCGGCAAATACCTCAAATGGGATGCTTGCAACAATGTTAACTTTTACTGAAGTACCAACCTGTGCAATTTGATTCCATTTCACCCCAGACTTCTGGAGCTGACAAAAAGGTCAAAAAGAAAGGCCAGGTCACCAAAGTAATCAACCATGTATATGATGGCGGGCATGTCATAAAAGTTCATGAATGAAGCCCGAAATGGTAGTGTAATAAAATTCCATATGAAAACACACACTAGAACTGCATCCCAGGCGACGCTTGTTTGCAAATAATTGACTGTTCCTAACAATCGACTATTGTCTGAAGTTTTTGTGCCTTCGTTTCCACTTGCCACTCGCTTAGTGGCTTGAAACGTGTTCGATTGCACCGCCGTTGCCTGATCTTTTCCCGTATGTAATATTTTGTCTACTTCAGGGTCATCTTCAATAGAAGAATAGAAATCATGTTTACTGAGATAATAAACTTCTGTCGGTTCTAGAAAACTTACGCTGATATCACTCTCTTGGACTTGAAATATATCGCTGACACCAAAACTTGTGCCGCCGGCCAGTTTGGCAGTCAGGTTCTTCGAAAAATCTTTTATCTCGACGGAGCCTTGATTCACAAAGTATGCACCAGGAAATGGGGAACGCATCGTATCGCCGGGGAAATAAAATTGCTGTGCCATGCGCTCCATTATTTTCTGTTGTATTTCGGACTCCAAGTGGGAAAATCCCAACTGAAGAAACTTGCTTTTGATAGCATTTGTCAGTTTTTTTGAGAGCTTCGCTGGTAATTCATGGTTCAGCAGCGATTGTTCGACAATATTTCCAAACTTGCCTGCATAAAATTTTATGTAAGATAGTGCACGGCGTTCCGTTGCTGTGTTGATTTTTAGATCGATCATGTACTGTCGACAAATGTCTCTGCGATACCTTGGGTCGCCGTCGTGCACCCCTGATTCATGAAACAGCGCAGTTATGCTTGCTACTACAAATGCGTAGAGAAACGTTCCTACATAGATGGCCATAATTGTCAGCAACATTCCAGGTTTCGTCTTTGGAACTATATCCCCAAATCCGGTGGACGTCATGGTCGTCAGAGTCCAGTAAACACCAACGAGATATGAGGTGCACTCACTGGTCACAAAACCTGTCATAAAAGCGCAGCTGGTTAGATGCACAAAAAAGGCAGTTACCAAGAGGCACCGGACATGCAGAAACACATCACTCCCTACGTGCATTCCTCTGTCTTCCAGCGCAAGTTTTAACTTTGATAATCCCGTAAATATGTGATGAACAGAGACCAAACGAGTAATGCCAAACCAACTCAAATGCTGGTTTGTAGAAAAGAAAAACCAGTGAAACGGGAAAAAGAGAATTATCTTGAGCATCAAGCTCTTGCTGTTTACCCCTGCTCTTGATTTTACGCTTATCGTTTCTTTTACGTGCAAAATTGCATCTGCCAAAAACACCAAGTCACAAAATACGTCCATAGCACCAAAATAATAAGCGCGCTCGGCAAAAAAATCCATGTCGCATCCGTACATAGCGCTAATTCGCAGAGGGGTTGTTGCTGTGCTCCACAGCGACGCTGCGTATAAGAACAGGGCAATGTCGCATACTGGGAGAAGAAACGGCCTTTTCTTGGAATCCCGTTCTGTTGCTGACCGATTTGTACTTTCGTTCATGGGTACCAGGAATCCACTACTGCGCCGATCTTCTGAAATCGATATAATAGGCTTTCCGGTTCCGCCACACCCCTTGTCATGCAAGGCTGATATGCTAACTTCATCGACCACTAAACTTTTTCGTCGGTTTGACTTTTTCTTACTTTGAACTTTGTCATGAAACGTGATAACTTTTATGATGCTGGAAATTGTTAGCCTCGCGGTGTCTAGTACGGTTTTGCTACGATATGTATACGATTCTGTGCTTCGGAACCCAATCTTGTGCGGAACGTCAACGATTCCTTCCATCACTAATTTTTGTAATGTCTCGAATTCTCCAAACGCATCCCCGGCGTACAGTTTTTGTTTAATACATTTGTTTTCGTTGCCGTTCATAATGCCATCAGTGGAAAAAATACAAGCTTTTCCCTTTCGAATTATCTCAATCTTTGGTCGTTGCTGTAAACTGGTGGACGTAGCAAGAGTCTCCGACGGTAGATAAAGATGCGACGTCATTTGTTCTGCTAGGTGGCGAACCACTACCTCCTCTGCCTCACGAAATAAGGATAATTTTCGGAGCATATCAGAGTCTAACCGTGCCAGTTCAATCTGCAGACATCGTGGCATCTCATGTAGAATTTTGGAAGGAAATTTTCCTCCCAGTTCGTAGCCATAAACATCAAATGATGCCAAAGCATAATCGGAAATCTTGAGAGGCATGTTTCTTCGCTTCATGTATTTTCTGAGCACATCCCGCCGATATCTTGCCTGGGATGAAGATATGTTGTAATGTTTTACTGTAGAAGAGATACATGCTATAATGAACCCAAAGATTATTGAACCAATGACGGTATACACGCTTGCTATCTGTTTTTCGGCGATGGTAACGGGGGAACAGTCTCCATAACCTACCGTAAAAATAGTCTGTGTTGTGAAATACAACGCCTTCAAGTACTTTTCGTCCCAGGACGGCCGAGCAGTGAAGTTTGTGCCTTTCAGTTCAGACATGGAGTAAATGTTCCAGGTACTTCGATCGTTCTTGTCTTGCGTCTCTACGACATACAGGAAGAGACAGCATAGCAAATGGTTCAGGTATAGTATGATTACTACACCATTAAGTGGCCGCAGCAATGACGCTGTGAATTGTTTTTTGAAACATTGTTGCACGTGGCGAAAAGGTTTGCCGAGGACAATCGTCCTCGCGAACGTGCAGAACCCCCATATGCTTGGCTTTTCATTCAATGCCAAACTATACAAAGACATTATCGTTGAGACCGTACATATTAAATGGGTTTTTAACAACGAAGAAGAAAAGTTTTTGCAGAGATCCCACGTCATAATTGCAATCTTGCCGCACCACAAGGATTCGCAATAGATCAGGATAAACAATAATACACTGCTTCGAAGAGAAAACACAGACGCCAGAGGCGACAACCACATTGGCGTGATGGTACATGGCACTAGAATGATCCATACGCAAAATGCCTGAAAGTACCACAACCGGCCTCTGGGGTCAACTGTGTTGCTGATTTTGTTCTTGCCTACGTTATCATAAGAAGAGAAAGTGTCGCGCACATCGTAAACTTTACTGTCTACAAGCTCGCCAGTTTTAGCCCCTGCCTCCACATCGTACCCCGAGACGTCTTGTTGAAATGTTGGAGCATCCGACGAAACAAAAATTTTTGGCATTGTTTGAAATTGTAGCGAGCGTCAGACCATAAAAATATAGCAGCGGTCGCCTATAGCAGCTAATGTCTGCTCTATTGCTTTGTATTTCAAGACGTTTCAAAGAGAAAGTGAAACGAACCTTTTGATTGATGAGGTAAACGCGCTATGGGTGGGTATGTAGTACGAAGTTGTCCTTTCCTTCCTTGTTGATGTTTAATTTTACTTACTGATGATTTTTTTATTATTGTTTTGTTGTTGTTGTTATGTTTGTTGTTGTTCCTCTTCTTTCACTTTCTTGTTTTAGTATCTATTCCTCGTATTTATAGTTTATTATAGATTAAAATGATAATAGCACTGCACGCAGACTTCCACTTGAGTACAGGTGAAAGGAAGGCTATTCGCCTCCTGATCCTTATTATGAAACCAGACGGCCTACGAGGAACGAAAAGAGAAAACCAAAGAAATCGAATAACAACAGCTCCTCATAACAGTATTTTTTCACAATGCTATAGCTATGTCAAACTAGTCAATGGTATTATACGTACGAAGTCTAGGAGTCGTATAATATCTCTCCACAAGCTTTTCTTCTTCTGTGCGCCTGGAGCCTGGAGCCTGGACTGGACTACTGGACTCCTCATAAAATAAATAAGGTACCTGCTGGTACCTGGTACGTACCTGGCCGCGCTCAACTTATATAATAAATAATAAAACAGCACAACTGCAACAACAGTTGTTGGAAAAATTGATAAGAATTATTGCTGCAATCTCAAATTGATTATCGCATATTCAAAATGTCTATTCTCGATTATAATCAGCACAAATGCGTTTGCGCGTGTATCGATAGCCTCCACAGAATTCTGGCTTTAAATTAAATTATACGGTTACAATGCCCCAGGCGTGAGAAAATGAGGCTGGCAAGAGATTTTGATTTCCAGTTGAAAGTTGATAGGACTAGTGATCAGGAGCTGAAATGGCAGCGAAGACGAAACAGGAGGGGAATGCTGGCACCGAAAACTTCCCCCGTAAAAACAAATAATGTTGAAACGTATTACCACTTGCCAATACCTGAAAATGTAGTAAAAGCAAGTTTAGCTGACCCACTTGTGACACCTCTTCTGCTTCGCAAAAAAGTAAAACTAGATCCGTGGGACAGAAATAGAGAATTTAAAATCAATGAGCCGACGCTTAAAGCAATAAAGTGGAAAAAGTCTGCTGAAGAGATGAGCAAAGCAATAGATAATGCAAAGCACAGTGAGTGGAGGCAAAAGAAAATTGAAGCGTCAAGAAAACAAAAGTCTATGTTTGCTCAACTGAACGATTCGGATCATATGCTGCTCGGGCGGTCTGCGGAAAGTATGAGAGCAAAGACTCTGCAAAGGCAAAAGGGCTGGAAAGCTGGGCCCCGTGAAAGACTAGGGAAGGAAAAAATAAAATCATTTGCCGCGTTGGCTTCATCAGAGATAAGGTTCCCGACAGGGCCAACAAACCTCTGGGTATGAGAGTTGGAGTATATTTTGTTTACGCATAAATTTGGCTTGGAGTAAATGCAGTAAGTATGTTATGATAATCATATCATATGTGGAGAAACTTGTGCAATTGTATGCCAAATCAAAAATCAAAACAATGCATCATGCCCTTTAAGATTCTTAGCCTCGTTGTCAATATACGACAGCTACATATTAAATGAACCCACCAACCTGATCAGACCTTGAGCTTTGCAAATTGCTCCCTCCAGCCCGGGAGCAAAGCATCTTTTTCCTCGTCGTCCATCAGGTCCCATTTTTCGCTGTCCACCCCGGGCGGTAACTTCATGCTTTCATCTTCTTTTGGCGCTGCAGGTAACGCCCCGTTACACAACTTTTCTATGTCTTTCACCAATTTGGGGGGCAATGAAGTCCATCCTGGGTGCACTTTAGGGATTTCAGGCACCTCGTCAATACGAGAACCTGTGATTACGTCAATGTATTGCTGGATCGTTAAAGGCATAAATGCGTTTGCTTGGTAAACTTCACGAAAAAGCAAGGCCCATTGAGTAAGGTGTGACATGGACTTCAAATATCTTTCGCGCTCAAGTTTTACCTCATTTGGACGCTTTTTCAATCCTTTCCTAATGGAATCTGCCTCTTTTCTTATAGATTCCAGATTGTGTTTGGTAGTTCCCCTTAGAATGTCTGCCAGTGCTGCTGGAGATTTCGCGTGTGGGTGCGCGGGGCCTTGGTTGTACCGTGCTACCATTATTTCCAGCTTTTCCTCAACCCGACCAAGATCTGTAACTACAGGGGCAACTGCCTGGTCAACTTCTAGAATGCATCTTTTCGCGACTTGCAGGTCCCCACAATCGTTTAAGAGTGCCCTCATCCATTTGCACACATGTTCAGACTTGCTTTTGCACCATTTCAGGTGAGCAAATGTATTTGCAATTTTTCCAGCAACTTTAAAGTCAAAAGCTTCCGGGCTTGACGTGGAGCTAGGCACGACAAAGTCGCATATAAATTGCCAGTTCTTTGTTAATTTTTTTAATGTTGCTGCTCTATTCGTGAACGATATTGATTCCCCATCTAGGGTAGCAAAAGTGCTTCCTGCCTTCGTACTTATGCGCTTATCAAACTCTGCCTGACTAGCCTCTGCTGCATCATTGTCACTCACAGTCACAACTCGATTGTTTAAAGACACCACCGTGTAGCCCAACCCAGACGGGGAGTCCACAAACTTTGCCATTCCCTTATCGTTTTCTCTCCACCGATCTTCTGTTCTTTTACATGAAAATGCAAAGTGTCCTTTCTAAACAGGTGGGGGTTTAATGGTTTTGAACGTGACAACCATATAGATAAGAATCGAACGTAATAATTAATACTTTTATTACGTTTTCCGTCACATCTCATGCAACAAACAAAAAAACTTCAACTCCTGTCCTCCTCGCTCGCGCTTTTCTTCTTCTTCTTTTCTTCTCGTCGCGCGATATTGTTTTGCTGCTCTGCTCCTCCTGTGAATAGTAGTAGGGAGGAAAAAAAGAAGAGAAAGAAGAAGAAGGAGAAGAAATTTTTTAATACGTATTTTATTACGCTGTATTCTTCGTTCCCCACATTTCTTATTTACGAACTGCCGGTATTTATATTTCTACTATTACGTCGATGCCAACTTCTCTTCTAACAGTCGCTTTTGTTGTTTCAACGCCTCAAGAATCGCATGAGTTTGACTTTGCTCTTCCTGTGATACTCGTTGTTTCCGTCGCCCATGCCGGCTAGAACCAGATTTCTTCGATTTGCGGTGCGTATGGCGACGTTTCTTGTGTCGACGAGATTCTGTTGCTTCTGGGTGGTCCGTGTGAGATTCGCGTTTTGGAGCGCTTTTTTCCCCATCCTGTTTCTCATGGCCTTCGGTGTTGCCCGTGGCTCTCTGTGCAGCAGTGTCTTGGAGAAGCGACGGTTGCTCCGTTGTCGCCGCAGCAGCTGTTAGAACTTCATTCAGCTTGCCTTCAATCACTGTCAACCTTTCGCGGTCTTTCCTCGCCAAGGATAATTCGCTAGAGTTGCTCTTAACCTGCTGGCTGCACTGCCTTATGGTCTCTAATTCCTTGTCGAAATTTTGTTCAAGATTTCCCAACATAGCAGTATTCTCACTGCATAGCTTGGTTATGATGCTGACCGCGGTGCTGTTTTTGCCTATGTCGTCTTCGACGCGCGCAAGTAATTGCTTTTTTATGTGCCGTTCTACTGATTTCAGCTCTGGTATTTCATCTACAGCGTCTTTGTTCCTCTTGATGTCTTTTTTAATGTCCGATATACTCTTTCCCACTTCGTTCGCAAGCTTGTCCTCTAATGTTTCGAGCGATACCAGGGTTTTCAAGAAACCTTTTATTTTTCCGATTGCTAGTTGCATGTGTCCGCTCTGCTTTTTGACTTCTTTCGTATTTTCATTCACAACATTATGGAGATTTTCAGACATCTTGTGTTGCTCACCCTTAATTTTTTGTTCCAAATCATCAATCTGCTGCTTCAGATGGGAAGTATTTGTTCTTAAGTGTTTTTCCAGCCTTTTCTGGTGCGACTTAATTTCTTCTGCGGTTTCTTTGAGCTTCTCGGTTTGAGCATTGGCAGATGAAACTGATTGTTGGGTCTCCTCTAAATTCGTTTTGTTTGCCTTGCCGTTTCCCTCTAGTTCACCCATGTGTTCTTTTATTCGCTTTATTTGTTTCTTTGCCAACTTAACATCGTCCCGAAGTTCATCAAAACTAACATTGTGGTTGTGACTGTCCATCCCTAAGACCTCGTATATGTCATATTTTAAGCATCCCCTGACCTCGTTTATAATTGCGTCCTTGTATTTCTTCGTTTGGATTCCAGTAGGTGACCGTCGGACAACGGTTTTGGGCTTTTTGTCAAGGTCGTTTTGGTGACGCTCCACTTCTTGCATATGGTGCTCCAAATCTTCGTGTTCACTATCGATTCTTGCTAGAACCCCCTTCAACTTGCTGTCTAAAACAGAAACTTTTTCTTCTAATTGTTTTGCCTTTCCATCGAAATTATTTATTTTTCCGTTTATACCTTTCAACGCTTGCGACAGGTGTCCAACGCTTTCCAGGATCCTGGATTCGCTGTTCTCCATTCGTTCCACCATCTCTGTAAAGTCCTTGATTTTCTTCTCATTCTTGCGTCCCTTGATTTCCATATCTGCAATTTTCCCCTGAAGCATCTTTGTAAAAACGAGTCGGTTTTCAATGTCGTTCCATTTTTCACTGAATTTCTCACTGAGCGCAAACGATTCCGCCACCGTTTCAACTTTTTCCTCTATCCGAAGAAACCGCGAGTCCCACCCCTTCAAGTCAATTTCCTGGGGAGGAATCATGGCGTATACGTCGCTTCGGTTTGCTTTCCTGTCCAAACATTCGCTTATAAAAGCGATCGAAGGCTTTAACCTTACGTTTTGCTCCAGGGCCTCTACTTTTACTGTCAGCATTTCAACATCCTTCAGCTCGTTCGGGACTTGAGCTCGAGCAGCATTTTCTCGCTTCAACACGTTAACTTCGGACTGTAGCCTTTTGCACTCGCTCAAAACTTGACAAAACGAGTTTCGTATGATGACTGGGATATTTTCCCAAGCCTCACCACTGGTAGGAAACTTAGCAAAAGACGATGAAAACATCGTAGGAGATAAACGTGGAATGGCCCGATTATCGAGGCGTTCGTTTTCATCGTACTCCGGGGCCGCACCTTGAGCAATAGACTCTTGCACCAAGTAGCTCGACAAGGGGTTTAATTCGAAAACGCTGCTTCCAAGACTAGGCTGCATGATAAATCCTGTGTCGCACTCGTTTCTTGTGAATGGCTTCTATCGTTCTAACACTTTTTATTTTCGTCGTTTGTGGCTCTGTTAATTGACTGTGCTTTTCATGTTCTGTTTTAACCAAATGGAAAGCAGTGTTAGAATCACACCTTGGGTTGAAAATTGAAACTACACTTGTTCTTTTTTTTTCCTGTGTTTTGTGGTGTGAGGTGGTGGTGTGTGAAGGTGTGAATGATGAAGGAGAAGAAAAGAAGATACATATTATAGAAGAACGAAGATTATTATTATTTCAGACTAATTAATAAAAAATTCAAATCTATAATAACTACAGCGTAATAGTATAGATTATTATATATAACTAGTCTAGCTAATAAATAATGTACGTACTGCGAACAAAACTAATAAATAATAGTTCAAATAACAATGATGTAATCTAAATAAATACATGAAAAACTGTACGGTACGGTTTTAATAATACTACGTTACTAATTTAAACATTTCAGAAATTAATAATGTACATTTTATACTTGGTGTATTATTATTACCTACTCGTAGTAAGGTAAAACAACAAAAAAAACAAAAAAAACAAATTTTTTTGATGAAGATATAATAAGAAAAAAAAATAATTATACTACTTCTTTTTCTTCTTCTTTCAATTTTTATTATACAAGTGACTAACACGACACAAATTAAAGTGAAGGGTAAAACAGTAATATATTGTGCGTTTTGAGATACCTTTGAGCATAATGAATGGTCGTATAAATATGTGTTGGTTGTAAATAGATCGTGCGTCTTTTCGCGTTCGTATCGAAAAATGTCCGCCCGTGGAATCCGCCGTACGTTTGCCCGCCGGGTAAAGGATGCGGGGAGGTTAGTTGGCATACGTGCGTTGAACCGTACAAACTATGCCGAAAACACTTTTGTGTTCATATTTTTCATTATTGCAACGCACGAATTGCTTAACTCAAAGTGGGATGGGGATGATGAAGAAGACGAAACGAGCGGCGGCGACAATGTGCATGTGGACGAGAAGGTGTGGTTTCCCCAGGTGCTGCGAAGGCGGGCAATACAGTTAGGTCGTGGTGTTGTGCAAACAGTTTTAAACAGTCGAATAGGAACAATATTTTTGGAGAACGCGATTCTCTTGCGCAAATCTGCGAGTGCTGCGACAAATGCTACGGAATCTCTCATTTTACAGACGAGAGAGAATGCTGCCCACCTTCTCACCCAGAGCTTCAACCGACAGCTGGACAATATTATGGACACTGTTGCCGAGCGCGTAGCAGAAGAGATTAAGGACAAGGATATGCCGAGCTTTGTTCTGGAAACAATCGATGAAACGTTGGCGACGGTCATTCCTGATGTCAAGCGTGAAATGTTCCGCCAAACGTCGGAAGTTCGACAACTTTACCTGTCCCCAGCTGTGCACCGGCAAAGCAGTGCAAAAAAGCCTTCGTCCGTACGGCGGCGCCTGACGTACGGTACCCCTGCGGGGGCCGGCGGGGCAATGCAAACGGGCGACAGCGCGCAGAAGGATCTGACCGCCGAGGACGGGGTACGAAGCCTGATGCTGTCGCCCCAGGGGTTCCCGGGAAGCAAACCGTTGGACCAACTTTTAGAGGAAGCGGCGAACGACGATGAAGACATGATGGAAACTCGCCGTGAATTTCATCGCCACCGTGTGGCGCCGTGCTGGCGATGCTGCCAGGGCAGGCGGCCGGGGTCAGAAAGCACTTTTTCATTTCTGAACATGGGTCGACTGAAGGCCCATCTGTTGTACACGCTGTACCCCTACAACCAGTCGATTTGGACGAGAACGCGAAATCCGCTATGGTGGCTTTTTACATGCCCTGCTTTCATTCCAATTTTTTCGGAAATCTGGTGGTGTTTTTTGTACTTGCTGCGGGATTTAGATGATGAGTACCAATTGATTGATTTTATAGTGAGCTTTCAGACGGCAAAGTTCTTGACGTCGGGCGTCCTGGGGACCGGTCGGGGTGCGTCCCTGTATTATTTGTGCGTAACGGACCCCGACAGGGAATGCAGCGCGCACGGCCCTACGCTGACCGTCTTCGGGGCTATCATGTTTTGCATACAAATATGCCTCACTTGGATCGCGTTTTTGAGGTTGCCGAAGGTGAATCGCCCTCGAACGTCGTACGAAGGGATGTTGGCAATTCGGGAAGGGCACCCAGTCGCGGTGGACGGCGAGGATTACCCAATCCCGGAAGAGTACGACCAGAGGAGCAAGGATTTGCTGTTGAACGTTCCAAAAGGTGGGCACCTGAGCAAATGGTTCTGGTACGACACCACCATCACACTCTGTGTGTTTGCCCTGATGCTGCTGGCCTTTGTCACCAGCAGCGACGGCTACTTCTCCGCTTCGTGGAGGTTGCGGTCAACTTTGTACTGGATTAGAACGGTGTACGGATTGCTTTCGCTGCCTTTCGCGATCCTGAAGCTACCGTTTATGATGAAAGTGCTGACGCACTCGACGGTAACGGGGTACGATCGTGACGGCAGGGTCGTCTATGCCGTTCGAAAGAATGCCCGGCTTAGTTACAATTAAAGTAGCAGGTGGAGCGCGTGTGCATTTGTATGCAGTACAAATGTAATTTACGATGAGGAGTTTTGTGTGTTGGATATTTAAAATAAAGAAGTCTTACTCGCAATTTACTTAAAATAACAACCAATTTTCTTGTTTAAAAAAGAAGTCTTCAGCAAGGTTTGAACCGTATTCAGTGTTTGTTTCGGTTAGCAAACCCTAATCCTATACTGATAAACATTACAATAAATCAACTGTTTAGAGGAATACAATCTTGTATTATTATATAGTTTAATTAACTTTAATTCCTCCCCGGGTTTTCGCCCCCCCAAACGTTCTGGGGCGACTTACCATGGTACAGGTTCACTAATTTTTCATCTTTGTAAGGCTTCTCGTTGCCCCTGACGTCGTCGTGCTGTTCTAACCCTAGGTGTGTGGACTGGGCCACCGGTCCAGTTGCCGGTCTTAAAATGTCGTCAAGCTCCTTTGTCAATGTGTCCACTTTGGTCGACAGTCTCTTTTTCATAACTAATTCTTCCCTAAGGTTGTTCTCCATTACCCCCGAGTAGGACATTGGGCCACTTGGCGAGGCAATTTTCAAGGCTAGTTTGGCGACCCCGTTCAGAGCTACCTGGCGCTTGCTGCGAAGGGCCGGGTTCGACAATGCTTCCGTCAAACCAAGAGCGACCACACTCAGCAGTACAACTACGAACACATTATTTCGCATCATCCTGACCTGATTCCAATTGTTGTTACAGTTTGAAGTGTACAATTTACAACAGATTGTGATTTTGCTTGGCCTCTAATTTGTATTCCATACGTGGACGGCACGTCGTGCACTTTTACATAAAAGACTCCCATATGCGTTCATTCCATAAGTACTACGATGGAACTTTCCAAAAGCATTCCACCTTCGTGCTGTTCCTCCTCCGTCCTGTCCCCCTTGTCCTTCGTTATATAATGTCATTTATTTTTAATTTCTTCCCATTGTATTCCATACTACTAAATAATTTATCAAATGAGCAAGCAGGACAGACAACACAGGCCCCATCTTCTCTAATTATAATAGACAACTAGTCTAGTCTGTTCTAGCTAGACTATTATTGTGATCTACCTGTACTTATTAGTCCTACTTATTAAATAGTTTAATAGTAAAGTAAAGTATATTAATATATTAATACAGACTTTTTTTCATCCTTCCCCCCCCCCCCCCCCCCCCCCCCCTTTCTCTCCTTTCTCTCATAAAAAAAAAAGTCAAAAGAAACTTCATACCCTAAATTTAATTATAGATTAGATCCTTTTCGGGGAAGTGTTATTATGCTATTACATGTATTATTGTAAAAATAAACACACAGAGCAGGGACTAATACTTCAAAATATTTTTATTTTTTTTAATAAAAAAATGAATGATGAAGAAGAAGAAGAAGAAAGAAGAAGAAGAAGAAGAAAGAAGAAAGAAGAAAGAAGAAAGAAGAAGAAGAAGAAGAAGAAGAAAGAAGAAAGAAGAAGAAGAAGAAAGAAGAAGAAAGAAGAAAGAAGAAGAAAGAGAAAGAAGAAGAAAGAAGAAGAAAGAAGAAGAAAGAAGAAGAAAGAAGAAAGAAGAAGAAGAAGAAGAAGAAGAAGAAGGCTGATGATTGATTTTATTTTTATTAACACAGACGACGACAGAAGATTTTTTTTTTTTCTTCCTCCTTCTTCCTTTTTTTTTTTTTTTTTATTTTTTATTATATAAAAAAAAACAACCACTTTCAAGTAGTATAATATTAATACTCAAATGAAATTTTGCAAGAAGAAAGGAAAAAGACAAATGATGTCCATTGAATAGAAATTATTATAAAATCATTGGTTCAATTAACACCGTTTCACTGGTCGCCTGCAAAGAAAAAGATTGTTGTTTGATCGCGTTATTCGTTTTGTTCGTTTTTGTTTTCGACGAGCGCTATATCGAGGACACCAATATGGGGAATAAGTTTTCCAGAAAAAAGAAAAAAGCCGCTGGTGCGGAAGGGCCGAAGCTTGTCGGTGGTGGTGCGACGAGCGAGCTCTCTAGAGAGCAAATGTCAAAGAGTCTTAGCGGGAGGCTCGACCAAGCTCCCAGCTCGCAGCGCGATATAAGTCAGAAATACATACTTGGGAAGACCTTGGGAAAAGGCCACTTCGCAAAGGTCCGCGCAGCGGTCATTCAGAGCACGTCGGAGAAAGTCGCCGTAAAGATTATCAAGGTCCGGGAATCCAACAAGCAGAAAGCAACCCTGAGGAAGGAGATTGAAATACTGGAAAAGGTTGGGGCCCACCCGGCAATCACGGCCATTCATGACGTCTACTTGGTATCCAACGAGCTGCACATTGTTATGGAACTGTGCGAGGGTGGGGAGTTGTTCGACCGGCTCATTGAGAACGGGGCGTACTCGGAGGAGTCCGCCCGGAAGCACATGCGGAACGTCTGCTCTGCGTTGCAATTTTTGCACGCGAAAAACATCATTCATCGCGACTTGAAGCCTGAAAATATTATGCTTAAGACCAAGAACGACCCAGAGAGCTCTCTTCGAATCGCAGATTTCGGACTTGGGCGTATTTTGGACGAGAAACGGCAAGCCCGGACGGTCTGTGGGACCTGGGCCTATACGGCGCCGGAGGTTACCCGAAGGCGAAAGTACGATTATAAAGCAGATATGTTTAGTTTCGGCGTGATTTTGTACGTCATGCTGTGCGCCTACCACCCCTTTGACCCGGAGGTAGGCTCGTCGGACGATGTGATCATTCAGCGGGCCCAACAAGGGGAGTACTCCTTTGACGACGAAGAGTGGAAATTTATTTCGCCAGAGGCGAAAGACCTTATTGACAAGTTGCTGAAAGTAAACCCTGTCGAAAGGTTGTCCGCGGAAGAGTGCCTGCTGCATCCATTTTTGGCCACGGAGCGCTCAAGCACGCCCCTACGGTCCAGGGCGCGATCAATAGAGCATGGACTGCAGCAGTTCGTCGACAGTTGCAAGGATAGGTGGAGGTCCAAAGTTGAAGAGGTGGCCACAGAAATCCATGTCTTGAATGCGTTCAAGGTCCGCCACTAAGATTAGTAAAGTAGAAGGGTGGGGAGAAGAAAGCAGAACGCGGTGGGCGGTCGTTAGGGAAGGAAAGAGTCAGAAATCTTAAAGCTTCTTCTTCTGGAAATCTTGCGATAATTTCATTAACTCTCTAAAAAAATGCTTTAAGACTCTCATTTTATACCAATTACGATTTCGGTTCCAACCCTGATCCTAAATTGGTTTTTTAATTTTGTTTCGTTGGTTGTCAATCACTGAGGAGTTATATTCCAATGAACAATAACTCTCTAATATATTAAAAAGTAAAACAGCTGTGTACCACGATACCTTGTAACTTAGCATCCCGCCGCTTATCCACAATGGAAGTTCAAAAATGAGGCTCGGCATGGCGCTAAGAATTTTTACTCCTTTTTGCTCCGGGGCGGCAGGCGCTCGCCTACTTTCCTATCTGCCCACAGGTCCGGGTAGTGTGATTCCTCGGTCTGCCCTCTTTGTTGCAGCTCGATGCGCCTCTCCATCTCCTTTCGCTTTGCAGTATCATAAAAATTTACATTGCCAATGTTCACTTTGATCATGAACAGCTCGATCGCAGCACCGACTACAAACCCTGTCGGAATGACCCTCAAAAGAGCCCTTTTCAATTCACCTTTCCCCGCCATGCTATGCTTTGAAACTTGCGAAGAACTAACAGAGCAGGCACGAGGCACAAGAAACTCCGTTCGTCCACTTGGTAAAAAATAACGATGAAAAACCGTGACGGTTATCGTCACCCTAAGAATGTTACGGATTACGGTGTATTCATGCTCATGTTGAGTGTATATTTTCATGGATTAATAAGCATTATTCTCAAACGTCTTTGTATAAACATCATCCTTCGTGTTGGTAATATTTAATTAGAAATTTTGGTACAAAAAAACAAACAAAAAAAGGCAGGCAAGGAGGAGGGGAGGAGGCGTCCAGAGAGAAGAAGAAGAAGAAGAAGAAGAATTGAGATTTAATCGGGAGAGAAGAGAAACAATTTTTTGTTTTTTGTTGATGCTGTGTGATGTTAAAATAATAGCAATTCGTCTTCTAAAAAATATTTTAATATTATTTTCTAATTAGACTAACATATACACAGCATTAGAATTAACACAGCCGCCGCATAAAAACAACATTCTTCTCTTTTTCTTCATTTCTTCTTTCTTTCTTTCTTTCTTTCTTCTTTCTTTTTTTCTTCTTTCTTCTTCTTCTTCAATAATATCTTCTTTTCTTCTTCTTTCTTTATTATTTTGTAATTTTTTGTTAGATTATACCTTTTGGTAATACCATCCATCCACACCTGCATGTATCGGTTTTTAGTGTAAATATTGTATCTACCGGAAGAATAAGAAAGTCTAGCACAGGATAGAAACTGACGAACGAACTGTTATTGTTGTATTCCTTCTTATCGTTTGTACTCCACCTTAACGTTTGTTTGTTTTGTTTTTTCAATTCTTCATGGGACGGAGTTGAGTTGCTGTCTTGGTATAATATATATAGTGTGCCGTTTTCCAATGGTATATGCTTTTTTGATACACACGTGCGATAAGAATGCAAGGCCTTTGTACTCCCAATTCTTTACCCCGGAAGGCAACGACCGTCTGATGCAGGAGAGGTCGGCACACTTTGTAGCGGTTGTTAATAGAGAGTTTCAGTTTCGGATGGCAAGCAGACACTCCGACGGTTTCAAAGAGTTAGAAACGTTGGCGGGGACCCCGGCTTCCTCCAAGTCGACGTCTGGCATATCCTCTTTCACGGAAGGGATTGGCGATATTGGCGGTATGATGATCTCGTCGCCGTCTACGAGCAATAGTGGCGCTTTCCAGCTGCCCTCCATCTTGCGAGTCCTGTCTTTGCGAAATCCTGACGGGGCGAGCAGTCCTGGCGGGGCCAAGGATGGAGGGAGCGGTGCGAGTGCGAAGAAGCTAGACTCGAACAGTTCGAGTAATTTTAGAGGGGGTGCGGAGGAAGGCATTACGAGGTTGCCCCGTGGTCCGCTGTGCGCGTCCGCGAAAATTCTAGTCTGGAGGCAGATTTTGGGCTGCGGATACACGCTGGTCTGTGACCCCCAGGAGAATCTGGTCATGGCGTCCACTTGGATATCCATGTTTGTCGCCGTCCTAAGCAAGCATTTCAACAACCCACGCGTTGCTGAAAACCTCAGTATTTTTGATGACTCCGTCGAAGACATTGTGTCCATCGTGAAAGCGCTTTTGCCGTGTGGGAAGCTGCTGTTCCTCAATGGGAGTGTTGTGAACCAGCTTCATCGCCAAACGGTGGCAGACCAGTAGGGGTAGCAAGTTCGGATGAGCGGGTCGCGTCGTCCGGGAAACTGGAAGGGTGCATGGGGAAAGATCATCGTATATATATTACAATATATAATCAAGTAAATTTAATACACAGTGTACAAAAAATGTCATGTATAATAGTAAAATACTATTTTTCAGACGTGCAACATCGAAAATACCGAAGCTGTGAGCAAAACAAACAACACGACCGTCGTTGTTTTTCTTTAAGTAAAATGCCATGGTATACACCTGTTCTATAAAGTTGTCAGTGTCCTTGGCGCGAAAAAAAATCCAACTCGATTTTCAAAGTATGGAAGCGTCTTACCAGAAAATGACAAATTAAAGCAAGAGGGACGCCTAATTGCATAAGTTTAGATCAGGCAATCGTTCCGCCCACGACGTTCGCCCCTGAACGAACGTTTATAAATTGTTTGGCCTCTAATGACTTGGAAATTCGGTTCCTAGGGACAATTTTTTGTGAAATGGACGATTTGGACCAAACCCCGCTCGAACAAACACGTATTCATTTGTTGGCGTTTGAGCAACAAACTGTATGGGCATATTTTTGTATATTAAAAAGCACTTTTGGCGGTTTAAATTTATAAAAATGATCCTTTTTTCATAAAGATCTCTTCGTTTGAAATAGTTAACACAAAGTCAGTTGCCGTTTTTCAATTCCGCGCCAAAGATACTTGACCTTCGCAATATGTCACTTTTTACATTACCTTTGCTGTGTTCCTTCTAATGTCAATTCTTCTTCAGAGAAAAAAAGAGGACCGACGGAGAAGAAGAGGATTCTCCAAAAATATTTATAAAACCATGATGGTGGCCGCACATCGATTCATTCAACTTCGTCATTAGAGGTTTCTTTTTTATACTTTACAACATTTGGTAAATTATCAATAAGAACTTATATACATAGATTTTGAACGACTGAGCAACATCTCGCCGTTTGTTTATTTTATTCACAAATAAAAGAGTTGTGGTTGATTTACTGAGTGCAGCGTGTTTTTGGTTACTGTGGAGGGTAGTTCTTGTTTCGTTTTTCGTTTTGTGCACCCTGTGCAACTTGGAACATGCTGAGTGTATCTGCACGAGTCCGTTGTTTGTGGGGTCGACCTCGCAGTAGCGTCGTGTCCCGTTCTGGGACGGCTTGGTTTGCTTCCTCAGAGTCGATGGGTACGGGGAGGGAGCGGGACAAGACCAGGTACATACTTCCCATGTTTCCGTACCCGTCCGGAAAGCTGCATATGGGCCACGTGCGCGTGTACACGATCAGCGACTGCCTGGCTCGCTTCTGGCGTTTGAAGGGTCAAAAGGTCCTTCACCCTATGGGGTGGGACGCGTTTGGTTTGCCTGCCGAAAATGCGGCCATGGAACGTGGCGTGTCCCCTTCAAAGTGGACCATGTCAAACATAGACTCGATGCGGAAACAGATGGATGCGATTGGGCTGGAGTTCGATTGGGCAGAGGAAGCGAACGAGGGCAGGGGCGTCATGACGTGTTCGCCGGACTACTACAAGTGGACGCAGTGGATTTTCCTGGAAATGTATAAAAATGGTATGGCCTACCAGAAGGAGTCGGAGGTGAACTGGGACCCCGTCGATAAGACTGTCCTTGCGAACGAGCAGATCGACAGCGACGGGAAATCGTGGAGGTCTGGGGCGATTGCGGAGAAGCGGCGGTTGGTCCAATGGTTTTTCAAGACCACCGAATACCAGGAGGAGCTCTTGGTCAGTTTAGACACCATGGACGGGTGGCCGGAGAAAGTTCGCCAAATGCAGCGAAACTGGATTGGTAAATCGTCCGGAGCAAGCGTGCTGTTCGATGTCAACGCTGACTCGGTGCCTGAGCCGTTGCAAGTGTTCACGACCCGCCTCGACACCATTTTCGGGGTCACGTTCCTCGCCGTTTCCACGGGGCACCCGTTGGTTGAGTTTGCGCTCGAGAGAGCTGAAGCTTCGTCGAAAGAGGACATTTTGAAATTTCTGAAAGAGTGCGAGAGTGACCGGTGGGCGGACGGGAGTGACGGCCATGGATCTGGAAAAGGAAAGTTCCTGGGGGTTTACGCAACCCACCCGTTGACGGGCAAAGACATCCCGGTGTACGTTGCAGACTACGTCATTGACGAGTACGGGGACGGTGCCGTCATGGGGGTCCCGGCGCACGATGACCGGGACTTCGTGTTTGCAGAGTCTCACGGGATCGACTCAAAGGCGGTCGTCGAACCCCTCGGCGACCCTTCGGACGTCGACGACAAGGCCTATACGGGGAAGGGGAAACTCTTGAACAGCGGCACTTACTCCGGCATGGGCTCCGATAAGGCAATCGTTAACATCGCCGCGGAGTTGGAAGAGAACGGTGCGGGACGGCTGACGGAGAAGTTTCGGCTGCGGGACTGGCCAGTGTCGCGACAGAGATTTTGGGGAACGCCCATTCCCATCATTCACTGCAAAGCCTGCGGCCCGGTGCCGGTTCCGGAGGAAGACTTGCCGGTGATGCTGCCAAGCGACAGCGCTCTGATCGCTGGGGAAGACTCGCCCGCGGAGCCTTCGCGGGACGATCAGGCCCTGGAGACACCGCTGTCGAAGAGCCCGGGCTGGAACGATGTGACGTGTCCCTCGTGCGGGGCAGCGAACTGCAGCCGAGACCCGGACACCCTCGACACTTTTGTCGACTCCTCGTGGTATTTTTTGCGGTACGGTGACCCGGCCAATACAGCGGAAGCATTTTCTAAAGAGTCCGAGGCGCAGACGATGCCGGTGGACACGTACATCGGGGGCATCGAGCACGCCGTCATGCATTTGTTGTACGCTCGATTTTTGCAACGGTTTTTGTGGCACACGGGGTACGCGTCCAATCCTGAACCGTTCAAAAAATTGCTGACCCAGGGGATGGTGCTGGGGAAAACGTTCAAGTGCCCGGAGACTGGACGGTATCTGCTGCCGGGCGAACTGGACTATGAGAACGAGAGCGAGGGAATGCCGTCCCTGCGGGACCCTGAAGAGCACGGAGGGGCAAGCGTGCCCGTCGTTGCGTGGGAGAAAATGTCAAAATCGAAACACAACGGTGTGGACCCGGAGACGGTCGTCAATCAGTACGGTTCGGACGTGACCCGGCTCGCGTCCATGTTTGTCGCACCGCCAGAGCAGGCCCTGGAATGGGACGAGAGCGCCGTTGCGGGACAGGCCAGGTGGTTGGGGCGCATCGAGCAGTTGGTAGACAAGGTGCATTCTGAATCGAACGGAGCGGAAATGGGGGAGAACGACGGGGGCAAGGTTCACGAGACGGCCTCATTCATACGCCGTGAGGTGCACTCCACCATCCAGTCCGTGACAAGCCGGTTCGAGGCAGGGAACGCGTTCAATGTTACCATCGCAGAGTTGATGAAACTTTCGAACATGCTCAGTTCGACAGACGTGGAAAAAGCAGCGAAGGTGTCGTCCCAGGTCAGCCGCGAACGATTAGAGGGGGTCAAAATGATGTTGGTCATGCTGATGCCGTTTGCCCCAAAGAGGACAGAAACCCTTCTGCGCCGCCTGGATGGTGAACTTGGCAGCGCCTTTGCGTGGCCCAACGTAGACCCTTCCGCCCTGTCAGTGGACAGCGGCACCGTCGTAGTCCAGGTGGGGGGTAAGAAAAGGGCAGTACTAGAGATTCCCATAGAGTCGTGCCGAGATCGAGGTTTGCTAGAAGCCGCGGTGATGAAATCTGCAGAAGCCGAGAAGGTCTTGCGCGGTCAGACCCCGAAGAAAACGATCGTAGTGCCCGGCAAGACTCAGAAAAAAACCGGCAAGTTGGGCATGAGCATTGTTAATTTTGTTCTTTAGTCTCTTTGGAGTTTTTATCCGATGATAGATGAATGTAAAATCTGGTGTGAAGTTATTAATTTTATCATATTCATTCGGAAAATAAAAATTACTCCACGCGTCTCGCCCCACACACGTGTTGTTCTATTTACGTAGCACTACCCAAATCGCTTCACCGACTACTTCGTGATGATTTGATTTATAAATAAAGCTATGATATAATGATGATGATGATCTTTTATTACAACTATTCGATTTTAAATACATAAGGATAGTATTAGTATTAAACTACTAAATAGCATGGACTATATCATACAGAAGAATAATGTTTTTTTTTATTTATATCATTTCAGTTCATTTTTTAATTAAAATTATTTAGCAATGTTATTAATACAGTATATGTATTATACTACAGTTCAGAATACCTTCGTGACAACAAAACAAGGAGGGAGATACAATAGTAATAATAATAAATTATAAATATGATTGAAGAAAGAAAGGTGGTATAATTATTATTTCATCGTGAAGAACAACACGACGTTTCGGGGAAGAAACAGCAAACCAATTGGTGAGATTGATAATCGAGAAAAGGGCTTGACGACCAACCATTCACGCGTTCAAAAGCGTTGTCACTGTACACTCACCGCTGCATTTTGTTTCGGTACTGCGATTCAGCATGACAAAGTATACCATGCTTCTTGTGTTCGCTCTTTGGGTGGCGGCGGCTGCCCTGCCGTCCGCAGAGGCGAACGTGCACCCCAACGAAGGGTTTGGGATACCCGTGTACGGAAAGAAGCACATTAATGAGACGCAACATTTCTACCACGAGGGCAGGGAAGCGCCAAGCATCATTAAGTACGACGTTGTGCACCACGACGATGTCGTCCACTTCCGTTTGCCCGAGTACGGCGTGCGTCACGCCAGCTGCTCCGAGGAAAAAATGGTCGTCAAGTTTGCCACCCACGAAGGTATGGTGGAGTTCCAGAAGTTGCTTGCCGCGGACAACAACAAGATTCTTGCCGGGGGATGCCTCGACATGAACACCCTAGATGTCGTTGGGGTCTGCTCGAGGGTTTTGAGCGTCAAGACGAAGAAAGACCTGCCGGCTGACAGCCAGACGATTGTCCTGAAAGTTCGACCTGCCGACTGGGAGGAGGTGTTCGTGCACGCCAAAGTGACGGCAAAGTTCCAGCCAGGGTTTGCAGAGGAGTACAGAAAGTTCAGCGCCAATTCCAGACGTCATTCCAGGCGACTGATTGGAAACTGGGGCGTGAAAGACAAAACCTGGAATATCCCAGGCTTCTCAAAGAATTACAACGGCAAAAAGTTAACTGGGCGGGGCGCCGTCGGCGTCACATGCCAAACATGCCAGGTCCGTTTTTCCCCGGCGCTGACCTTTGGGTTCCACGTCAAGCTGTTGAAATTGAAGCACGTAAAACTTACTGCAGAAGGAGACTTAAGAGCAACGGTAAAGTTTAAAGCGACTGCGTCCAGGCGCACGAGAAAGTCGGCCACCAAAACTCTCTTCACGTTCAGGGCACCGCCCATCGTCTTCTCAATCGGGGTGGTGCCCATCAAGCTTCAATTCAGCGCGCCGGTCACGGCAGGGTACAGCGCCCAGTTTCAAGGCAAGGCGACCGCCACTGCCGGCCTCAATGGGAGGATTCATGTCGTTGCTGGGGTGGAGTACGTGAACAAAGCGTTCAAGCGAATTGGGAAGTTTACCCCAACATTTACTGCAATCTCCCCAACCGTTAACGCGGCCGCAACCGTGAAAGCGGAAGTCTTCTTGGGCGCCAAGATCGTGATGGACATCAACAACGTTGCCCGGGGATACATCGGTGTCAAGAATGCCGTGGCTTTTGATGGTTCCGCGTCTGCATCAGCGTTTTGGAAGAGGAGTCGCGCTCGCAGAGCATCAGGGACTTTGAAAGGCAGACTGACCGGTATCATAACGGCGATCATCGGGGGAGAGCTTGGGGTGAGGATCAAGAATAAGAACATTGGTCCGAGAAAGACCCTCTTCCAAAAACAGGTACTGAATGTACGAAGAACCCTGTGGTCCGGGACCATTCGAAAGTCCACCTCGCGCTCATTTGATGCAATGGAAGACGAAGACGACGATCTGATAATGGAGGAGAGGTTTTTTGACGAAGAAGAGCCTTTTACGGAGCATGTCAGCGACGGTTCTGAGTTGTCGAAGAGTATACCAGAGAATCTGAGGTCGGATGAGGGATGGCAGACCGATGTGGACCCTGAGGTTTAAAAAATAGAGAGCGAAGGTTTCTCTTCTGAACCTGTCCACTGCTGAGGAGAGACCTTTTTTGTTTTGTCCAATAAAAAAATGTATTATTATTATTATTTAAATTAATTTATAATTATTCTCCTCTAGCATCATCACAGCATATAATAGCGATTCAACTTTCTTCTTCTTCAAATATTTATTATATTACTATATTAGATACAGCTACACACCTTATTATATACACGCAGCACGAAGTGAATGGAGGACAGTTCGGATACGGACGGACCAACTAATATTAATTATTAGAAGAAGAAGAAGAAGAAAAAGAAGAAGAAAGAAGAAGAAGAAAGAAGAAAGAAGAAGAAGAAAGAAGAAGAAAGAAGAAGAAAGAAGAAGAATAAA
>LT642230.1:0-30328 GCA_900128585.1 Stramenopiles sp. TOSAG23-3 | reverse complement strand
ACGACGACGGGGTATTAAATAATAGAAGTAAGAAGCAAGGGAGAAGAGAGAGAGGAAGGGGGTTAAATTAATTCCAATGAATCTTTCTCTTTTTCATTGTATGTAAGGGGTATATAATATATGTATTTATAAAAACAAAATTATGGCGGTTATATTTTTATATAAAATATTATAAGTGAAATGAAACCAAACAAAAACGCACCTCCTAACTTTTTTCATTTATATCAAATGGAACAAAAAATATGTATTTCATATTACATTACGGAATTATTTATTCCCATACAAAACGGACCAACAGTTTAACAACTATATATTCCAATTGTCTTTCGTATCAGATTTATAGTGTATAGGTTAGACAATAATCATCGTAAGCAGTCTTTAAGTTATTTAAAACAAAAAACGGAAAGATGGCCGAGCCCGCCGTTGTCGTCCCTGCAGCACAGCCGCCCGCCGCGGAACCCACCGCCGCGGAACCCACCGCCGCGGAACCTACCGCCACAAAATCCGCCGAGGCCGTTCCACCCGTCAACGCCAAGACGATTGACGGGATACGGTACGTCCGCATACGGTCGGTGAACCAGAGCATACATATCCAGGAGATCGAAGTCTACGACGGCACGTCGCAGAACATAGCAAAGGACGCCACCGTCTCCGCAAGCTCCAGCTGCCACGATGGGGACCCCACCATGATCACGAACGGGACTAAGAACGACGACCAGGCGTGGCCGAACGGGTGTCACACGGAGAAGAACGGGGAACAGCACGTACTGCTGGACTTTGGGAAGGGGGTTAACGTGTCGAAAATTGTCGTGTACAACCGTCCAGACGGCTGCCAGGAACGACTCCAGGGGGCCACCACTACATTGTCGCTGAAGGGCATTATGACATTGCTGCAGTGAAAGCATCGCTCAAAAGCTACCCGCAAGGGGTCAAAGAGAAGGATGGCGCAGGCCGGCGGCCCATTGATGTCACTGCAGATATCGAATCCGTGTCAGACGAAGTCAAACTATGCATATGGCAACAGATGGATCCTTCAATTGCAACTCTTGAAACGGCACTTAAAGCTGGACTGTGGAATATCGCTGAAGAAAGGTTCAATGAGTGGGAGGAGCAGGGGACCCTGAAGTACAATTTGGAAAAGCGGCACCCGAAAACAGAAAACCGAGCAATCCATTTAGCAGCAAAATACGGTGCCCCCAAACGGATAATGGAAAGAATTATTAAGGCGTGCGACGCGGACGGTAACCTAGAACATAGCGAGATGTACAAACTGGGCGACGATGATTGGACTGTGCTGCATTACATTGCGTACGGAAATGGCCCCATTGATACCGTGGACTATATTCTGTCCGTAGACAAAGACGCCAGGCTGTTGACCAAAACGACAAAGATGGAGAATTGGACCCCGCTTCATGTTGCCGCAGCGTACAGGGCTAACCCTACGCTATTGGCTCGCATCCTAACGCGTCACGAAGAGGCCGGGGGGGAAGAGGGGAAAGCGCCGTTGCGGCTGTTGCCAGACAGCAACAATTTTATGCCCCTGCATTGGGCCGTTCATGTAGATTCTCGTGTGGCGGCCCGGGAGACGACAGATCAAGAAAGCATAGCGATTGTCAAGATTCTGTCCAATACGATGGGTGAATATGTGTACGACGCCAGATGCACGGTAAAAGATGAGCGCAATGTAGCGTACTCTTGCACCGCCGTGCAGTTGGCACTGAGAAGCAACCAAGCAACGAAAGAAGTAATTGTACAATTGATCAGAGATGAGGAGACGATCCCGACCGCGCCGTCAAGTCCGTCCAGTAAAAACAAAGTCAAAGCCAACCAGGAGAAAGAGGGGTCAAAAGGCACGCAGGAGGCCATGACAATGCACATCGCCGCCCGTTACTGCACATCGAAGGACATCATTGAGCTTATTGGAAAGTTTTTCAAACAAGAGATTGCTAAAAAGGACCAGGAGGGGCGCTACCCAATCCATTGGGCTGCGAGAAGCAATCGAGAAACCGACGTTGTTTCGAAGTTATTGGAACTCGAAGAGGAATACCATGCGGGGAAGAAAGAAAAATGGGATGCTGACGACAAGAACAAAGATGGTTCGGAGTACATAGAACCGGGAAGAAAGGTTACAGAACCGGACGAAAAGGGAATGCTGCCCTTGCATTTGGCATGCCAATCCGAAGCTGCTCCGATTACACTTATTAAATTGTTGCTAAAGGCGTACGACCAACGTTCCGAAGCAACGGAAAAATGTGGCGGTGCAGACCAATTGACGCAAAAAAAGGAACTTCCGCTACAGCTTGCAATCGGAATGGAAAATTCTCGATCGCCTTCTGTGTACACCGACATCATCCTACTGCTGATAGACACTTACCGCGACGGTATTCACCCCAAGCAGGAGGCTTCCTTAGGAATGGTGTCGACGGCCATATCCCCGTTCAAAATGCTATTTGCTAACCAATTGCGCATGAAAAAGTTAGGCATTGCTGTGGTGCAGCGCATGGTCAAATTCTTCGATGAAACTAGCAATGAGCTTCCCTCTGGTTTGGACTTGTCCACATACTTTGTAGTAAACGAAGACGTGTTTCAGAAAGCGTGCACGTGTTTCGTTCAAATTTTTAAAGGGTCGGAAACCAAGCCAGAAAAATGGGGGACAGGGCTCCCTTGCACCCACCCACACCTCTTTAAAGGTTCTGGGCTGGTGAACACGGAAGATTTGAATAAGTGGAAATTTTGGTTCGTAGTACACTGCGCGGTATACGAGGGCGTAGAGAGATTAAAATGCGACGTTGGGGACACAAAGTACGGGATGGAAAAGATGGTAAAGGTTTATGGGCGTGCTTGCGAACGCGACCCCGATTTTGCAAAATTCAACGTCCTTGACACGCCACTGCGGAACATCTTGTCGCAGTTTGTCGGTCAACCTTCTTCGGACGACCCAAAACTCAAATGGTTGCATGAAATTTTAGCCCACGATCCTGTAGATGTAGATGGCCGGCCGAAGGATGGGCACTACCCAAAATATGTGTCTCCTCTGGCCTACGCAGTCATTCATGGTAGCCCCGAAGCGGTGGGGCCACTATCAAGGGGAGGGTGCAATCCAGTATCGAACGCATTTCCCAAGGTTGAGGTTAATGGTGTTGAGAGTTGGAACATCAGCCCGTACGAACTTGCAAATTGTGCTGGCGCGAACATAACTCTATCAGAACAGGATAGCGCCCGCTGGGTAAAAGCCAGGGAAGACATGCGAGCAGCCCCTGCTGCGCAGTCCTACATGTCCAGAAAAGCCCTCCAACGTTTGTTTACGTTCCGAAAATTGCCGCTGGAGATCATCACTATAGTTTTGATGGTAATAGTTGGCGCTTTAACGACGACCGGCTTCGACTCCCAGCAACTTCGGTTTGACAACCACATTACGGACAAATTCATTGATGAAGAGTTTGATCAGAGCGATGCCCACGTCCGGAAAACGTTTTTTGATATAGCAACCGTCGAAGAGTTCTGGCAATGGGCCAATGGACCGTTGGCGGGCGGGTTGTACCCTGACACTGAAAAAATTGATGATGTATCTTCCATCGTCGGTTCGATCCGTATCAGGCAGGTTAGAGCAAAACCGGGGAAATGCAAAAATAGCATTGGGGTCCCGGAACGTGCTTTGCCGTCAGTGGGCTGCCTGAAAGACTTCGTGGACGGCCAAAATGACATCCAAACAGAACCTTTTGGCCCCGGCAACAAGTACATATACCATTATGACAACAACGAAATGGTTGAATACAAGGTAAGTGGCGACCGATACTGGAACTACAAATACCGCAAGGGTGGCTACCACGTGTACCTACCGGGCAACAATGCCACCAGGGGTATAGAAATGCTCAAAGAGCTTCAAGCAGACGAATTCATTAGCGTGAAGAATGGGACGAGGCTGATTCTCATCGACTTCAACATTTTTAACCCAAATATCGACAGAGTCGTCTCGTTAAGACTTATGGTCGAATTTTGGGTAGGCGGGGGGGCACACTCTAACGTCGATACGATCATCTTGGAGTGGACAGCGCCGGACGATCTCATGGGGTACGCTTTAGCTGCGATTATTTTGCTTGCGATTTTCATGTTGAGATTAATGTATGAAATCGATGAAATATCTTGGGGGAACCTACTGTCGATTGCGAAGCAAGTCGAATTCGGAGACGCGGCTGCTATTTATGGCGACACGCTGAGCAAACGAGCAAACTACGCGACCCTGAAGTCGAAAGGTTTCAAAGTTGGTAAAAGCGATAAGCCAGGTCAGCCGAAGTACTCTTGGCGACCAGTACGCTGCTGCAAATCCCGTGCCGTTGCCCATGCAAATGATACAGAAAAGAATTTTGCCAAATTGCGACATCGGGTGAAAGGTATAGCAGCTTTTAAGATGTCTAACACGTATGGAAATGCAGGTGTGGGTCCATTCCGTGAAAGTACAAACGCCACCCATGGGGGGCGAAGACGGTGCAATGATATGTGGGCTGGGATTCAAACTGAACTCTTTGTGCTCTCCCACTATTTCCCATTTTTAGGACTCCATCTGGTTTGGCAGTTAACGAAAGTTAATAAAAACGACGAAAGCGTGCTTGGCAAGACCCATCGTTATCATGGCAGCCCATTTACGATGTGGTACTCTGCACTGACAAGAAACCCTTATTTTCGCAGTGGGTGGAACCTTTACGAATGGGTACTAGTATGGTTGTACCTAGGCTACGTATACATCGAGTACTACCGAATCGAAGTGTACGGAAAGGAGGCTCGTGGTCGAGTGATCCAAATTCTTGACGGTAATTCGGACGAATTCTTAGCGTTAGACCGTTTGGGATGGTTCACAACGCAGGCACAAGACATTGTCGCCATAGTGTTTATTTTGGTGTGCATTCATCTTCTTCGCATCATGCAAGAAATTCCTTACGGGGTTGGTGCGCGAGTGATGGCAATTTTGCGAGTACTGTTCCATCGCGACATTCGTCCCTTTTACGTCACGCTTTTGATCATGATAATTTCCTTTGCTGTAGGGATCCATTTCTTGTTCGCCAATGAAATAGTTGAGTACAGAAACTTTTCAGCAAGTCTTTTCAACGTTTTGTTCGCCTCGTTTGGAGACTTTGGCATTGGAATAGACGAAATGATGGATTCCGCAGAAGCGTTAACGTATGTGACAATCCTCCTGCTAATATTGTTTGTATCACTGATCATGATGAATATATTCATCGGTGTCGTCGGTGTTGTTTACGAGGAGAACGAGGAGGTGGCGATCGTTGAATTTGATATTGTTCTTGACGAATACTTGGTTGGGGTCATGGACGAAGACAGCAAGAAGTGGGCACTGAACGCTCTCGCAAAAGATTTTCAAGAGAATCTCTCTCGCTCCGCTTCAGTAGATGAGAGCCAAAACAGCATTGACAACAAAAGGTTGTCAAGTATGGAAGATCGACAGAAAGAAATGAGCGCCATGCTGCAAAAAATAGTGAACGCCATCGAATCCTAGGAGAAAGATTAATTGATCAACAATATATATTATTAGTATTATTATTATATAAAAAGTAAGTAGCAAATTATAATTATAAACAATTTGTATTCTTGATTGAATATATATAGGAAATTTTCACCCGATGATGATAAATGATGAAGCGTGAAGCGAATAATACTAAATTCTAGATTTTTGAAAATGCTTACAGAAATACAGATTGCATATACATAGCATTAAGATGAACTTTTTTTCTTTAATTTTTTTTTTGATGATGATGATGATATCATGATATCATCATCAATTATTCCTTCATTGATTTCTTCATAAAAAATGTTCTATTATACATTACACAGCATTGAAACGAGGAAGACATTTCTTTTTCTTTTCTTCTTTTTTTTTTTTTGTTTTTTAGTTAGACCGTCGGTATATTTATAGAAGAACTATATGTATGCCAATTCGGGTAAAACTTTCTTTACAAGATAATTGTAAAAAGAAAAAAATGAATGAATGAAATATTGAAAGAAAGAAAGTTACTTTATACGCATTAGTCAACGAAAGCAGTTCAAAACTTCCATTTGATATTTATTTGCAAACTATCGCTTTTGTAAAACAACGAACAGGATGATCAGACGGCATGATGAGGTTTCGACTCAGAAACGGCCGGTTGATGTAGTTCTTTCCAAAGCCTTCGGGGCAAACTACAAACGGTTTCGGCAAGTTTTTCCGTACGGGACATTCAACGAAATGCAGTCTATAGTTGCTGACACGTTATTGTCCTCGGATGAAAATTCGATCGTAAGCTCTCCTACCGGTTCTGGAAAAACCGTTTGCTTCGAACTTGCCATCGTGAAACTGCTCATGTCGCCGAGCCGAGAAACACAAAAGGTTAAACCTAAGATTGTGTACCTTGGGCCTTCAAAATCACTGGTGCAAGAGCGTGCCGCGCAGTGGAAAGCAGCATTCAAAGTTTTGGGGTACACCGTGACGGAGCTGTCTAGCGACAGTACGGATACCGAGGGCGAAAACTACCTAAGTATGGCGGGCAAAGCTGATATCATTTGCAGTACTCCGGAGAAACTTGACAGTATGACAAGGAAGTACCTCTCTCCGGAAAAACGTCAACGCAACAATGCAAATTTAATCAACTCCATAGGGCTTCTTTTAGTTGATGAAATCCACTTGTTGTCTGAGAACAGAGGTGCCACGCTCGAAAGTGTGATTGCCCGCCTGTCTATGTTAAAACGGCAACTTCATGCCTACCCAGTTCACAATTTGCGAATCATCGGGCTCTCCGCAACCTTCCCGAACATCGATGACGTTGGAAATTGGTTAAATTGCCCAGCGGGCCACGTGTTCGTATTCGGAAATGCGTACCGGCCTGTCCCGTTACAGATAAGGTTCAATCAGATACGAGAGTGGAAAGAAAGCCCAAAGTACAACGAGTATCTCTTCGACAGGCAGCTTCTGAATAACTACCTTTTCAGCACCATTCAAGGGAACTATCAAAATCGGCCCTGCCTCGTATTTTGCGGGACGCGGGCCACGACCGTGCTGGCGGCAAAAAAGTTAGAGCAGGAGAGCGGGTCGTACTTCATTACAGGAGGCGAGCACCAGCGAGCGCTACACGAGCTTGCTACGGGACTTCAAGACAGAGACTTAAAGCGTGTTGTGCTAAAGGGCGTGGCGTTTCACAACGCTGGTCTGTGCATTGGCGACCGTCGAAGAATAGAGAATGCGTTTCTAGATGGAATCATCGGGGCCTTGACAGCAACCACAACATTGGCCATTGGCGTGAATCTGCCCGCCCATCTTGTCGTAATTTTAAATGCAAAGGTATACCGTAGTACCAACGGGTTTGAGTTCTACCAGCGCAACACATTGCTGCAAATGTTGGGGCGCGCGGGGCGGCCTGGGTTTGACACGGAGGGTGTTGCCGTCATACTTTGCGGGGACAGTGGATACGATGAGTTTTGCGACATAGAAGATGGTGCGGGTGTCGTGGAAAGTCAAATGCAGTTCGCGCTGGAAGAGGCCGTCAATACAGAGACGGTCCTTGCGAACATTACCGATATTGGTTCGACTGTTACTTGGCTGCAAAACACGTATTTTAGTATACGTGCAAAGCAACGCCCGGAGTATTACAGTGTATTGCCGTTTCGGCCGAGCGACACCGGCCCAAAAAACGAAAACGCACATTTTGAAAACGAGCTGCGCAAAAAAGCGTTGAAAACGTTGAAGGCTTTGGAAAGCATGTCGATGCTAACGTTTTTATCGGACGGGATGAGTTTTGTCCCAACGCATTTGGCTGTTGTTGCTTCGAAACGGTACCTCCGCATCGATACCGCAGGCAAAATTGGGAAGCTTGCCAAAACGGGACTTGCGTCGGTACGTGACATTCTGATGTCGATTGCAGCATGTGACGAGTTTTCCAGCCTCGCGATACGACAAGGGGAGAAGAAAATTCTGAACAAGATATACCAAGAGAGCGCGAGGTACAAAGCAAAACGAAAATCCGACCGCGTGAAGACGACGCAATTGAAATTGTTTCTTTTATTCGAAACTGTGTTCGGACACATCGACTTAAAGACCGGCGACGTGAGGACACGGCGACTTATGGAAGACAGGCAAAAACTAGTAAAGCAATCGCAACGAATTGTAGAAGCAATGATAGACTACTTCAGGCACAAATCCATCCGCAGCCCGTTGTACGCAAACGCCATCGTTGTAAAGAAAATGCTGAAGACCTCCCTTTGGGGGGACTATCGAGACTACCCAAAACAGCACTTTCACCTTCTGACCCAAGTCGACCGTGTGGGCCACAAAACGGCTTTGAAGTTTGATCAGGCAGGGTACGGAACATTCCGGACGGTTCTGGCGGCAGACGTGGACACCATAGTAGGAAACATAGGCGGTAAGGTTGGTCCGAACTTGGTCAACGCTGTCCAGGAGGAAGCACGTAAGATGATCTCAGTGAGAACTTTTACCATTGCCCAACCCCTACCCTTGCACCCTACCAAGGCACGCTTGAACGTTTCTGTGGACGTAGAAAATGTTACACCCGGGACCTTGAAGCTGTTTGTGGTCTCCTCACACCCCACCAAAGGCCTCTTATTCGAGCGCAAAATTGAAAAGAGTGGCGTCTCGGAATTTACCGTCGGTATCGGACTGGAAGACATTGTTTCCGACAAGAACGTCCACAGGGCGGGAACGGTCGCCATCAGCTTGGTTCATAAAAAGTTCATTGGCGAAGATCGACACGCACAATTCAAAGTCAAGTTTACAGGGCACAAGATTCTTCTTTCCCCAGAAAATGGCAAAACCATGGTCAAAAAGAAGCGAAAGTCAAAAGGTTCAATGGCGGCAGGCTCGAAAAAGAAAACGAAAAGTGCAAACCAAACAACGCCTAGTAAGAGTCAAAATACCGCTGATGCTGCAGCACGAAACGGTGTGCAACTCCCGGACGAGGAGGACATGTTTGGCGGTGATAGTGTGTTTGACGCAGCTTTGGTCTCGTTGGACTTGTCGCGAGTAGAGCGAAGAGAGCGGCAGGCAATGAAACGTGTACTTCCTAATGTACAGTTGATGGTAACGTCCAACGCAAAATGCCCAACTACCTTCACCAAACAAGCGATGAGCGTCCAACGCAGACCTCCGGCCGCCGGCCATTCGCGAATTACGCCTCCCAGCGCTAGCGCGCCCAAACCGGTCCGATATAATAGTGCAAACGCACAGTCCACATCCAAAACGTTCCCGGGGCATCGACGCAGCGGTGTAGCAAACGAGCGAAGACGCGAAATGTCCGGCGATTACTACGGCACGCCAGTCTTTGAACATCCTGCGCCACCGAAAGTTATGTACCAAAACGAAGCGAACTATGCGCCTCAAAGCGGTCCAGGCCACATTCAGCAAAGCGCCCGCCGCATAAACTTCGATACTGCTTTTGGCTGATTGGTTTAAAATCATCAGGTGCTGCACTTTTTTTCTCACTGTAAATAGCACGCACGCTTTGCATTCTTTATAACCCCCCGTGCAGTCAACTCTGGCGGTGTTTACTTTTGTTTTTCAGGAGTCTTAATACTTTTTTAATAACGCCTAAAACATACGAAGTACACTGAAAACAAAAATGCAAACATTATTTTATTTTAGCTTACTCTTCGTCGTCTTTCTTTAGTGACACACTGCCCGACAGGATGTCGACGGTCTTTTGCAGCGACCGTTCGTACGCTTCAAACACTCCAGCATCGGCCAAATCGGATATGTTTGTTTCATTTAAACCTCCTGGGGTCTGCTCTTTCACCAATTCGGTGAACCCCTCGCGGCCCTTGGGGCACCTGTCGAGTGCGTCGGCCATGATCGTTTGCATGCACCTGGCCGTGTATTGGGATGCGACTTGGCTCGGGACTCCCCGGCTGATCATAAACCCAGAGGCAGTTTCCAAAAATTTGTACACCGGGCCCATCATGCAAGTCATTACCTGTATGGATTGCATTTCATACTCGTTCTTCACAGGCTGGCACCCTCCAAGTTGTGAGAATATCCTTTCGTTAATGGCAGGCTGCCCCGTCGTTACCGTTATGCCCCGGTGCGTGGCGACTGCCGGGAGTGGCACGGCCTTTGCTACGTTCGCAACGGGAAGTTTGACCATTTCCGCCATTTTGTCCACGTCGATGCATGACGTCATCGTGACAATTTGTTGCGCTTGGTTCGTGAACTGCAGGCCTGCAAGCACCTGTTCCACGACTTGTGTTCGCAGTCCAACCAGCACCACCTCGCTCGCGTCAACTACAGCTTGATTAGATTCTGCAACGGAGCAAATGTTACCATATGTGGATGCTAGCATACTGGTTTTTGCAGCACTCCGTGGGCACAATATGATGCGTGCGGGGGGAGACTCCAACTTGCACAGCCCTTCCACAACTGCCGCTGCAATCGTCCCACACCCTACGACGCCAATAATCGGCCACGGTTCTGACATGTTATAAACAATAAGCGTGAAAAGAAGAAAGTAGCGCAAATGTTCCTCGTTTGTTGTCGTTGAGGTTGCAAATAGTTTTTTTACACCGGGTCGGACAATGACTCTCGTTCGTTTTGAACTTGATTCGGTTTGATTTGAACTCTTCTTCTGTATAAAATGATGTCTTAGAAGAGGAAAGAAAACAAAAGAAGAAGAAGAAGAAGAAAGAAAGAAAGAAAACAAAAGAAGAAGATAGAGAAAATAAAAAAAGAAGAAGAGAAGGAAGAAGAAGAAAGAAAATTTAAAAATAAGAAGATGATAGAAGAGAAGAAGAAGAAGAAGAAAAAAGAGAAGAAGAAGAAAGAAAAAATACAAAAAAAAGAAGATAGAAGAAGAAAGAAGAAGAAGAAAGAAGAAAGAAAATAAAAAAAAGAAGAAGAAAGAAAATAAAAAAAGAAGAAGAAGAGAAAAGAGAAGAAGATATAAAATATTTAGAAAATAAAAAAGAAGAAGAGTAAGAAGAAGAAAGAAAATAAAAGAAGATATAATAGTAGAAGAAGAAAGAAAAAATAAAAAAATAAAAGAGAAGAAGGAATATAATAAGAAATTAATTAAAATTATTATATTTTTTCATTTTCCTCATTGTTCCTCCTTGCTGTGTGTATATTATATATTTAATAATATTAATATGTGAGAAGAAGAAGAATAATAATGATGATTTTTTTTTCTCTTCTTCTTCTTCTTTCTTCTTCTTTTATTAATATTATTATTTATTATCATCATCTTCTTCTTCTTTTTTCGTTCAGTTGAATGAAGAATGTTTCTTGAATCGATGAAACATTTAAAGATACAAAAGTTGTATTTATTAAAATTTAGCGACAATGCATGTACGTGAATGGTGTCGTACGATTTTTAAATAGATAATTTTATAAAAATGGAGTTTACAGTCCACGATTAGATTTTGTGCGTTTACTTTTTGTCACCTGGGACGAGTGAGTATATAGTGGGCGGGTATTCGGTCGGGTACTGTGGTGAAATGAGAAACGTGCTGCTAATTGCAAGGGCGACCAAGGCAACCTGTGCACTGAACGAGTGTTTGTTGGAAAAAAATATTCTCGCTAATTATAAAGTTCTGGGAGCGTATGATACGGTACGAACATTATCGGAGCCGATAGGAAAAATTAGCAGCATTGACGCCGAAAAGGTCCGTGATATCGTTTATATTCACAACACAGCGGGAAGAACGGACCCAAGTGAAACGTGGGGTACGCTTGTCAAACCGGTCAAATTCCCACACTGCAAACGGTTATTGACCGTGTATGACCGTGCGGTCTACGGAAACGTAGATGGGGCATTCGAGGAAGCCCATGACGCAATGCTAGACCGTATTCTACTAAACCAGGACCTCCATTCCCTGCACGTATTCTGCGATCCACGGGCAGTTTGCAGCAATGACCCGAAGACAACACCGTTTGACGTGAACTTTGCAACTCGCCTTTTTAAACTACTAAACCCTAACGGGGCCGATCTAGTGTCTGGGACTTGGATCAACGTTACCGAAAGTACATCTGGGGATGGACGAGCTATCGCTGGGGTGATGACAGGTGGAATCAAACTACCATTAGGTGCAACAATCTAATTGGTTTTGGATAAAATACAATATGACGACTGAGCCAATAACAGCCAACCAACACACAAAACAAAAAGAAACAACAAAAAAGGATTTCTTTCTCTTCGAAAAAAAAAAAAAAAGAAAAATAATATAAAAAAAAAAGGAAAAAAATAAAAGTGTAGTAAACTTTTCAAAACTATTTATATAGGTCTAAAAATCAATTATAATACATACTTTATCAATACAAGTATAAAATACATCGACAGCATTGTTAGGATGAAAACAAAACACTTTCAGTGCTATTCAATGTATAACAAATTGTGAACCATCCAAAGCGGATTTACCGTTTTCTTGAAAACATTTCAGAGGAATTAACATAAACACAGCATAGGCATTTCGATGTCAAAAAATCAATTACAGAATTTATTTGAAAAATCTATTTTTATATAGATACAGCATAGAATTAAAAAGATAAAAAATAAAATCTCCTCATTCTTTTTTTTCTTCATTGTATACATAGACACAGCATGAAATCAATTGGTCAATATTTTATCTTCCTCGTTGCGGCGCACTTTTTTTCTTCTTCTTTTTTTTCTTCTTCTTTTCTTGCTTCTTACTTCTATTATTTAATACCCCGTCGTCGTGTCGTGTCCCGCGCGCAAAAGGTTTCGATCGGTATTATAGATAGTAGTACATTTGAAACGAAAGTATTTTGTTTTGGTTATATACAGAAATTTATCTATTTATCGTTTCACTTGTTATCTGTTTGATTGATTCTATTGAGATTTCTAGTTCTAATCGTTCGTTGTCTTCATCCGTTTATTGCGTTGCCTTCGGTCGTGTCCTGCATTCTTCTTGGCGTCGACTATATACTAACCGTTATAATTATCTACACGCAGTGTCTCAAACAAAAACACTTACATCATACAGAAACCACAGCATCCATTGTCATTTCATTGTTATCAATATGCATCGTTGGAAAGCTATACAAAGGAAAAATGGGGGCAGCGATGACTCTGGTGTGAAAAATAGTAAGCGTAAACATGCCTGCGACGCCATGTCCTTTGGAACACTTGCAATCGGCAGCCCCATGAAGAAGAAATGCCCGACCCCGGCGTCGAAGAACGATAGCACGGCCGCAGAGCACAGAGAATTCTTGGCCCAGGCGTACTCCAGCAGCAACATTAAAATAGGTGCCGCCCCAGCGAGCCGGCTCGCGGCGCAGACGTCACCGAAGGACATCGTGACGAGCGACAGCAGCTCCACCACCATTTCTGCCGACGACGAGTCTTCGGGGGGGGAAGGCGACGCTTCGACCGTAACTACGACCACCGTCATTGCGAAGTCGGGCCGGTGGGCCCGGGAGCATGACGATGCGTTGCACGATGCAGTTCGGAAGCATGGTGAAGGGCAGTGGGATATCATGGCCCATAGTGGTACGCTCCGGGCCTTTTCACCAAGCGCGATATCGAAACGTTGGCACAGCATTAAACCAAACGTCAAAGGCCCGTGGCGGAAGGACGAGGACGGCCTATTGACAAAGTTTGTGAAAGTCTACGGCACCGACACGTGGTCAATCATTGCCTGTCACATCCCTGGCCGGAGCGGGAAGCAGTGCCGAGAGCGATGGAAGAACCACCTTGATCCAGAATTGAAGAAGACGGACTGGAGCATGGCCGAAGACAGCATGTTGATGCAAGCCCAGAAGGCCATGGGAAACAAGTGGAGCGAGATCGCCAAGAAGCTCGGGGGAAGGTCAGAAAATGCCGTAAAAAATAGGTATTACTCCATACGGTCTCGTATACAAAACGGGATCAGCCCTCGCAGTCGTGGTTCGCGAAGCCGGAGCCCTCGGAGTCGAAGCCCTCGCAGCAGAAATCAAAAGCGACCAAAGTCGATGCCGACCGCCGCGCAGATAAGCTCCAATGCCTCTGTATCTAGGCAGTCCTTTCAGGCCGGGGTCGTTGCACAAATGCCGCCCGCGCAGAAACAGCAGTCGTCGCCCTTTTACACCACGTGTGACTACTTGCGGTTGAGCCATCACAATCACATGAACAAGCGGTACCGGAATGGTGCCAGTGCCGAGTGCCCGCCCTCTCGAATTATGGAATCCACGTACAATTTTCTCGGTATGGAACTGCGAAGAAGTATTGATTCTGCTCTCGGGACCATGGGTCAACCAGAACCACAGCGGGAGCCGGAGACTGGCCTCAAGCAAGCCTTGAAAGACAAGAACGAAGAAATCGCTCGCCTTCGGGTTGCCATCTCGGAAGTCTTGGACGAAAACTTAGAACTTCGCAAGCAAGAGGGGACGGTATGCTCAAACGGGGTCAATGAAGACGATTCGCCGTGGAACTCTGCCGATTCAGACGACTCCACGAGCGAAAACGACCCGCCAAGCCATCTAGGGACGGCCACTCCGCCAGACTTTGCGTCGAACAAGAGGGAGTCTTTCTCGCCGCCCACCATCATGCGAAAGGGGAAAACGTTGCGCAACAAGTCGATTGCCGTCCCGACGCCCATCACCATCCCCATTGACCAAGAGGTCAAGACTGCAAATGCCCTCCTAACGCTTAGCACGCCAGGCCGGAACTCGACATGACGTGATGACAAAGCATCCAGGTGCAAACGACGGTGCTAACTGGGTTCATGTGTACATGTTGGCAGCCCAACGAATTAGTTTATTTGTTTCCCAAGAAAGTAAATTTTAACGTATCGTACACGGTCTAATTCATCAATCAAGGTGTATTTACATTGTTATGGGGTTTGTTGCCTCTTCCTTGCACGCTTCGTGGAACACTTTCCACATCGAATTGAGCTTTTTGATCCCCGTCGAAGCGACGGGCATTACAGAAAAACGGCGGCTCGCTTCAAGCTCCTCTTCGTGCAGGCGTGTGTCTTGCTCCCAGTTGATCATGTCCCGCTCCAGCTCTGCGTGCTTCAACTTTGTTATACTCTTTAAATGCTTTTCCTGCTCCAATATTCGCTTACGTTCCTTGATAATGTCCTTTCGTACGCTTTGCGCTTCATATGCTACGGCTGTCTTTGCTGCAACGTCTACTTCGTTCTGCTCCCTAAGTGTCTGAACGTCTTCTTCCAGCTGCTGTTCCTCTTCCTGCCGTTTTATCTCACGGTGCCTCTGTGTCTCTTTGGCCCTGACCATTATGGACTGGCGCCTCTTCTGCTGCTCGCATCGGTGGTACTGAAGGACGTCAGATCGTTCCGCCGTCCGGGTCTTGTACACATCGTATCGGAACGCCTTCTCTTCTTCGCATTTTTGCTCTTTCAGCTTACGCTGCGCGTTGTGTGCGGCTTTTCTTCGCCTTGCATCGTCCTGTCTACGTTCCTTTTCTTCTCTCATCTTTTGCCTTTTAATCTCCATCTCTTCCTCGTACGCTTCCCTCAATTCCTGCCGCTCTTTTCGCTTCTTTTCTTGCTCCATGTTCACGAGCGTTTGGCGCGAAAAACGCTCCATTTGGCGCTGATTAAAGTTGTGCTTGCGGCGCTTCGCGTCCGCGAGCTGCATCCTCCGTTCACGGGTCAATGCCGACGCTGAGGGCTTCTTGCAAACCCGTTTCGGGGCAGGCTTCGCCTTTTTGCTAAACCGCGTGCCGGAAAGGTCGATCTTCGAGGCTTGCCTTTTTGGGGCCAGCACCTTTCCGCCTTGTACTTTACGTTGCGGCCTCGTCTTAGCTGGCATACGTGTTCGAATTTCCGTCTTGGCAGGCGCCTGCTTTGAATCAGCGGGCTTGTTTGCGACAGGGATTTTCTTGGGTTTACCAACGAGCTTCTTTGCGGGCTTGGCAGTCTGAGTCTTTACCTTCGTCTCAATGTCAGCCACCATTTCTTTCACTGGCTTGTTCAAAGCAGCGTTCTCCACTTTGTCCCCAGCCCCTTTCTTCTCTGCCGCTTTGCGGAATATCATCTCGAACGTTGACATCTTTTTCCCAGAATGTGCGTTCCCGTCACCAGAAACTTGGTTGGACTTGTCCTGCAACGGAAGTCGGAAATGAGCCAGGGCCGCCATATCAACAAACGACTATGAATGCTTCGGAAGTAAACGTACTATACGTCTCCGTCAATAAATGATTGAATGAATGAACCGTGGGTAAACTATATCAAAACCTTTGTTCTACTGTCGGTTTCTATATCTTGAATTCTACGTTTTGTATGTATATGACTTCTTATCTTATCTCAACCTTTTCTTCACTTTCTTTTTGTCACAAGAAATGCTAAAGTTATTGCTCTTCTGGTGGTGGTGGTTGTTTTTTTGTTTTTTTTTGTTGGAAGAAGAAGAAGAAGAAGAAAAGAAGAAAGAAAGAAAAAATAAATAAATAGAAGGCATATAGCATAGATATCCTCCTAAAGCTGCTGGCCATTTTTTTAAAATTTATTGTTGGGTAGTACTAGTATACTACTACAGATGGCTGATGCTGTTGCCTGTACATTCCTGTATTCTGAATTCAAGCAAAGCCATGAAACGCACGCCACATTCAGTGTTAGGGTTAAGATTGTGGTTAGATATATGGTTTATAATAGGGTTTAAATGCCAATTTTTAAACGTCTTTGGTCTGTACTTAATTATAGGTATTCAATGATTTTAGAATACAGATATTCTCTATTTTTATTATTATTTTTTGGATCTTCGATCCTTCTTTCTTTCTTTTTTTCTTCTTTTTTTTTCCTCTCCTCTCGCTCCAAGAAGGAAGAAGGAAAGAAGAAGAAGAGAAGGAGAAAAAAATCTCAACTCTCTCTCTGAAACCAACCCAATGATATGCCTATGTAATAAATATCCCTATCAAAACACATTAGAATACAAAACGAATAAAAGGGTTGTTGGTTTCCAAAAAAATAATTTTAAAATGCGACATGAATCACTTCTTGGATATATGTATACTATATGTTTGTGATGGCGTATTGTATATATTTCAAAACACTGAAAAGAAAGTGTTGGAATGCGTTTGAGATAGTTTGAGTTGACTTTTTGTAAGCCCAATTTGGCATTTCTTCGTTTGATTCGTTTATATTTTGCTCTGTTCTTTTTATTTGCTGTATTGTGCGTGTATACCAATGTACTCCTCGCCGTCGAGCTTACAACAAGCGTCAGCGTCCGGTACTCCAAACGGCAGCCCGGTGTTTACCCCGTTCCCGTCGAACGCAAGGCCTGGCAATGAGCTTCAAGGCGCAAATGCGCTTGGCGAAGGTGAGTTTAGCGCTGAAAAACCAAAATCGCCGGCGGAGGTAGAGAACGGGACGTACTTTGGCATGTACACCATGCCTGAGGCCCAGCAGTTGAAGGAGAAACAACTGCGGCTGAACACCAAGTTCCCCGACTCGTTGGCAGCCAGCCGCCTGGTACGGGTGGTGGTGTCGGCGCGAATGAGGCCGAACATCTACGGGAACGCTGCCTGCAGCTGCTCTCGCCTGGTAAACCCAACTGATCACTACGACCCTGCATCTGCCCCGCCTGCGTACGGGCCAGACGGCGAGGAGATTGCGCCGACCCCGCCACCCCCGAGCGTAGTGGTCCTGACGAACCGGCAAAAACGAAACGGGGGGCCCGAAAGCAAATTTCATTTTGACCATGTCTTCTCTGGGTCGGCGAACCAAGCAGAGGTATATAGAACGGTTGCAGGGCCTTTGATTGACAACGTGATGGGGGGAGTGAACGCCTGCGTCGTGGCGTACGGCCAAACCGGTGCAGGGAAAACCCACACCGTCTTTGGCCCCAGCACCGACGCCCTGAGGGTGACGGCGGAAGATGCCAGGGCGCTCGGCGTTATCCCTCGCGCAGCCCACGACGTCTTCGAGCGCATCGACCGGGACAAAGGCAAGTTTGAGTACAAGGTGTACGTCACGTACATGCAGCTGTACTTGGAGAACATTTACGACCTGATCGGGACGGGGCCCGCCCGGACCCCGAGGGGGGGCGACACCGGCGGGGGGCGAAAGATGCACCCCTTGAAGATACGCGAGCATAACGGGAAGCCGTACGTCGCCGGGCTGTCCGTGCATCGGGTCACGTCGGCCCACCAGATTCTATCGCTCTTGCAAAAGGGTTCGCGGAAGAAAGTGGTTGCCGCGACAACGATGAACCAGTCGTCGAGCCGTAGCCACGCAATCTTCCAAGTATTGATCGAGAAAGAAGATGTGCGAGGCGGGAATTCCTTTGAGGGGAGGACCTTGAACTCCAAGTTTACCTGCGTGGATTTGGCCGGCTCCGAGCGTGCCAGCAAGACCCACCCGACCGGGATTCAGCTGCGAGAGACCAAGTCGATAAACAAATCGCTCTGTGCCCTTGGGAACACCATCGCGTCCCTCTCCAAACCGGGGAGGAAAAAGACATCGTTCGTCCCGTGGCGCGACAGCAAGCTGACCCACCTTCTCTGCGACGCGCTCTCGGGGAACAGCTGCGTCTCCCTCATAGTAAACATAGCCCCCGAAGACAAGCACTGCCCGGAAACGATGAACTCTCTCCTGTTCGGGACCCGCGCGAAAAAGGTAACCCTAAGCCCCTCTGCCAACGAGAATATCGATTACGAGACCATGGCTAAGTGGTTGCAGACCCGCCTCGACGAGACCGTGGACGGTCTGCGAGAGGAGAAAGGGAAAGCGAAAGCCAGGGAGCAGCTGATGCTGGCCGAGTTCAATGAGAAGCTCTCGGAAGCCGAGCAGAAAGGCACGGACGCGGACATACTGGAGCGGACGCTCATGGAGCAGATCGAGCTGAACCAGGAGCTTTCAACGAAACTGGAAGTGATATTCACAGGCTCGGACGACGTGTCAACGGCCCAAAGGGGGGGCCAAGGGGTCGGTTCAGACCGCGCGCACGCAAGCACTCTCACGTCCCCGTTCGCGCCGCCGTCGGCATCGACGACGCCGGGGACGAGGCTGACCATCGAAGAGTACAAGGGCAAGCTTGCGGCGGCGGAGAAAAACATAGACGAGATGAAAAGAAAAGAGAAGCTGCAAGTAGACGTCCAGGCCTTGCGCGCGCAGGTAGAAAACTTGCTCACGAGCGAGGAGGAGATGGAGGAGCTGAAAAAGGCGAGGAAAGAGATTCAAAAATTAAAGTATATGCTCAAGGGAAAGAACGCCAAGATACGAGAGTTGGAGAGTGCGCAAGGCCTCGGGGGCACAGAGGGCGAAGAGCTGAAAGAGCTGCGGAATGCAGTCGAACTGTTTACGAAAGAGCGCGAACAGCTCATTTCAGGGCATGCCAAGCAGCGAGACGAGTGGGCCCGAGCGCTGGCCCACAATTACACCGGCTCCGGCGACGGTGGGAAGCAGCTGTCATCTGACGCCGTGGTGGAATTGGAGAACACGTTAGAAATAGAGCGCACGTCCTTTTGGAAGACCATGGAGGACACGAACAGTCGACTGGCCCACCTTGAGATAGAGCACGAAGAGTTGGCACTGGAAAACAAGGAACTTCGACGGAAGCTTAGCACGTACGAGAACCAGACGGAGAGCTCGGTGAAGAAAATTCGGTCCATCCTGTCGAATCGGCATACGGCAGCTAGCCAGGGCGCGGCCACCCCCAGGTTCAACGGAACCCCCCGAGGGGCAAGGAGCCCGAGCGGCCGAGTCGCTGGGTTTTCGGAAGTTGTCAATGTCTTGAGAACGAACAGAGATTCACCGACTGGGTCGAGCATGGGCACTCCCCGAAGCAGCAGTAGCAGCGGCGGCGGAAGTGGCAGCATGGCGAGGCCCAGGGGTTCCAACGGGAAGAACTTTAGCAGTCCGATAGTTGCGGGGACGACAAACTCTCCGAAGCAACGGATTCACGTCAAGCGGAGTGGAAGTGTTTACATCGAGGGGAACTAGAGGAGATAAGTGTGTTTTGATCTTACGAAGTAGACTCATAAAATGGTTATTTACGAAAGCACGTGGTCGTGCTTTAGTCTTTCATTTATATACCCGACCACCGCCTCGTCGATGCTTGGCTGGTGTTCCCACATCAGCTTCATCTTCATAACATGGTTGTGCCTGACGACTTTGTCTTCCGTAATCTTTTGGCAGATTCCCCGCTTCATCTGGTAGTCCGCTTTGTACATTTCAAACTGGACAGAGAGAAAATTTATCCAATCCGACGCGGAACACTTGGACTGCGACTGTCCCCTATTTAGTAACACCTTTTCTACGCCGTCTTTGCTCGCCCCTATCCCTCTTGTAAACCCTTTCGCTTCGTCCATGACCTCCTGCATGCTTTCCAAGCATTTCTGAAGAGACGCGGCACTCTCCAGAAGCACTTCAATTGACGCTTCCGTTTTGGACGCGAACGTAGGGTAATTAATCGCATGGTCTTGCGCAGGCACCAAATGTTCTATTTGAGGGACACTTTGGCACACCATCGATAGTGCCCGAAGACCAATTTCACTAACTTCTTCCCATTTCTCTATACAATCTTCCAACCGAGCATAACACTCGTACAGTTTTAACGTCGGCAAAGGCATAGGTTCTGCGTCCTGGCCCGACTTGCTCATGTTACCTACAGTACAATATCGGCGTGATAAAACAACGAAACGATACCAGCTATGGAATTTTCAACTGTTCCGATACAAAACTATCCAAATGAGATTCCACCTTCGTTATTACCTCTACTTCACAAAAATGGCCGTTTTGTTACCATTTTCATTCAATCGAATCGTTTGGAACAATTTCGGAAATTTGCCGGGTTGGACGAAGCATTTTTTCTTGTTTGTTGTTGTGTTGGATGATTATTAATACCCTACTTCTACCACTATTTAATAAAAATCGGGAAGAAAGAAGAAGAAGAAAGAAGAAGAAGAAAGAAAGAAGAAAGAAGAAAGAAAGAAAGAAAGAAGAAGAAGAGGAGAGAAGAAAGAAGAAAGAAAGAAAAAGAAGAAAGAAAGAAAGAAAAAGAAGAAAGAAGAAAGAAAGAAAGAAGAAAGAAAGAAAGAAAGAAGAAACAAGAAGAAGAGGAAACAAGAAGAAACAAGAAACAAGAAGAAAGAAGAAAGAAACAAGAAGAAAGAAAGAAAGAAAAAGAAGAAAGAAAGAAAGAAGAAACAAGAAACAAGAAGAAAGAAGAAAGAAACAAGAAGAAAGAAGAGGAAACCATTTCTTCTTCCCTCATTTCTTTTGGATTTTTTCATTTCTTCTTCAATCTTAAATCGATGTTTCTTCTTCTTTCTTCTGTTTATTATATTTATACATAATAAAGCAAATACCATTAAGACATGGAACCCTAATTATTCTAATACAACAAAATGAAGAGTAACGTAGGAGAATGAGATTACAAAATAGATTTTTATATATTTAGAGTTAGAGTCTTTTGATGATTTGAACCTTTGTTGTAATAATATAATATTATAAATATTCTGGCTATTCTGTCTTAAATTAAAATTGTTGATGATATTACCGTTGTAAAAGCGTTCATTGTTGGGTTTTCCTTCAATTTGTTGTTGTAATTGGAAATACATAAGTTGAATTTTCTATACTGTGTATAGATATATTATGAATTAAATAATGATGGTGGTCAATTGTGTTGGATGTTTGTAATAAATAAGTCTAGACAATAAAATGGATAACTACATCTGTTGTAATTTAACTTTTAGTATAAATTATTCCATTCTATTCAATGTTAAAATAGTCTGGAATGTTGGTGGAGGATAACAAAGAAAGAGAAAGAAAGAAAAAAAGAAAGAAAGAAGAAAGAGAAAGAAAGAGAAAGGAAAGAATGAAAAAGAAAAAAAGGTTGAACGGAACAAAAACAACAACAAAAAAACAACAACAACTTCTTTTTATTTTAACTTCTACTTCTTCTACCCGTACCCTTTGCCAACGGATTCATTACTAAAAGTATTCCCATTCACAAAGCTCGTACCCGTACCATACGCTTCGCTGAAAACGCTCGTAAATTGTGTTGTCATCGTTCGTCGTCTGTTCCTATCTAGTCAGAACAGTTATAAACCAGACAAACGGAAAAGATGGCAGACCGAGGGATACCAGAGGGGAACCCTATTATTGTCGAGAAAGAGCGCAAGCGGCTTCGACAGGTTCACCTGCAGCGGCTGCGCGACACAAAGCCTTCGATAGACACGTCCCTCCCCAAAGGATTTTCACGGAAGAAAGGGGGAGGGTTGAAGCGGAAGAAGAATCTGAAACGAGAGCAGCAGATGGAGGAGCGTTACTCTGCGATAGAGAGGGAAAACAGAAGGCTGTTGGAGAAAATGTCCCTGACGATGACGACGAAGAGTTTGGACAACAAGCTGGCGGCAAAGTACCGCCACTTTAGCACCGTCAACGGCCCCGCGCGAGCGCGCAGGCAGAAAGAGATCAACCACGTCAATGAAATCAATAAACGGAGGCTCTCGGAGGCGGACGCGTTCTACCAGACAAAAGTGTGGGAAGTAGAGCGGGCCAAAATGGAAAAGCAAATAATATATTTCTGTACAATAACAGCAGGCCGAAAGGGGAGGGTGATTGCCCCGTTGATCAAGCGCAGGGGGCGCCGCAGGAGAAAGAAGAAAATCAAACGCCCGAGCACGGTCGCCGCGCCCGGCCGCGAAGCGAATAACACACTATTAGAACCAATAAGAAAGTCGTTCCGACCGGCAACGTCCGGGAAGCCCGTGCGGAAGCGAGGCAAGCCCGTCTCGAAGAAGGCACTAGAAGACAAGCTCAGGGAAGTAGAGAAGCGGTACGAGAAATGGCAAGGTGCGGCGCAGACCACCAACACCTTCGACCTTCCACATGATAGTCTGCAGCAAATAACCCCAGGAAATACATCGGAGGCAGCAGGGGAGTCACTCGCCGAGGGAAGTGCGCTATCACCGCCCCAGCCCGCCATCGTTCCACCTGCCGAAGTCCGGCCCAAGACACCTGTCGCAAGCAAAGAAACCGAGAGAGAGTTGGAAGCTGTCGGGAACGAGATTTTGGAAGTAGAAAAGCAAAGCATGGAACTTGTTGTAGGAGGAGGGACAACAATGTAGAAGAATATTAATATACAATATATATACTACAAATAGAGATTTAGAGTACTTGTAGTATATCATAAAAGTAATGGATTAGTATCATAGTACACGTTATTGTATAGGTATTTATATTTTTAGTATACAACAATTATTTTTTATTATTATTATATATTATATTCTTTCTTTCTCAATTTTCAATGTCAAGAAATCAAAACACTTTGCATTGTTCAAACAAATGTTCCATTTAGTTCGATTTATTTGAAGGTTTGTACATGCAAACCATGTTCGCGTGGGTGTATTAGGACTAGTTTGAATAATTGAACCCGTTTGATTTGATTTCTTTGAGAGGGGACGTAGCACGTTTTCTGTGTCGGTCAGTCGATGGCGGCGGAAAAGGGCCAGCGCGGTTGCGGTGGCAATGGGAGTGACGTACGGCTTTTGTGCGGCTTGATTGGGTTTACCGACGATTCGTTGGTTAAATGTGGCAGATTCTACCCATCGTCTTGCAAAACGGGGTCGGATAGGCTGAAACATTACTGTTCGAAATTTCCCATCGTAGAAATAGATACGTCACATTATGCGATTCCGTCACAAAGGGTAGTGGAAGACTGGGTCAAGTCGGCTTCGGCATACAATAACTTTAAGTTCCATCTCAAGGCGTACGGCATGTTTACGCTGCGGCAGATGGCGTTTGGCCAACTGCCGCATGAAATACGGGACGGGTTGTCGACCAGTTTTTCGGGTAAGGCATTTGGCAGATCCCAGAGTATTCCCTGGGAGACCGTGTTGAACAAAGGATTTGCACAGGTCTTGTGGGGCGTTTTCAACGGCCGGGTGAGGCTGCTTCAAAAGAAGAACATGTTGGGCCTTGTTCTGTTCCAGTTTCAATTGGACTTTGTTCCGAACGGCAAGAATCGCCGGTGGGTTGAATATTGTCGCGCCCAGCTCCCGGTAGGAACGAAAATGGGAGTCGAATTCAGGTGCAGGGATTGGTACAACGTTGCGACGGTGCCCGACACGACCAAATGGCTGCGAGCGACAGTGTGCGTTGAAATTGTCTGCGACGAGCTCCTGCACGAGCTCCATAGAAACAGAAAGTTAAACCCTGCGCACAGTGCACCAAGCATAAATTCCGCTGTGCTGGCATCAACGCACCTGGGTGTTTCTGACGATTCGCTCGTGTACGTTCGGGTTCACCGCCGGGAAGGGAAAGAGCGTTTGCTGGGGTCTGAGTGGTGCAACATGTGGAAGAAACGAATCGTGGAGGAATTGTTGAAGGGGAGCGGGGGAGGGTTAGAGCGCGAGGTTCATTTCTTGTTCGGGACGGCTTGGGAAGACCAGGCCGTGAAAAATGCAAACTTGCTGTATAAGGTGGTTGGGGTAGACGTCGGAGAAGCCTGGCGAAGGAAGTTCCACAAGAACTCTGCACTTGGCCGATTCTTTAAAGTAGCAGACAAGGCAAGCGCCATGGAGGAGTTGGGGCGGTCGGAGAGGGGACGGAAAAAACGCCCTGCCCCGGAGGCAGCAATGAAAGGGAGAAAAAAAGTGGTGGCTGGACGGGGAGGAGTAGTGGACAAAAACCAGCGCTCGCTCTCGTCCTTTTTTAAAAGCAAATAATAAACATTTTATCAAGCAATTTGTCTAGCCTAGTCATAATACAGAATACAGAATATTAGAGAATTATGTATACCCCAGTTTAAATAAACACAGAGACGTGTATAAAAGCTTGAAAGACAAAATAATCCATCCATATGGTTTCAACCGACCGTTAGTAGTACAGATATTGGTATAGTCTATCTCCTTTCAACAAATCAAGGAATAACTATTATAATATTTGGCCGGGCTTTAGAACTTAGGAAAAAAGGGGGGGGGTTCGGGGTTCGGGGGTATAGATGGGCAGATTAGCGGTATTATTATTATTATTAAATATTATAGGGTCGGTAATATAAAAGAAAGAAAGACCTCATCGACGATCATCATCAATCTCTATTCTCTATTCTCTATATAATACTAATATCGATCAGTTTAAAAAAAAAAAATTATTGCGTGTTTGATGCTGCAGCGTGTTATTGTTGAAGAAGAACTATTACATTTAGTAGATGGATATATATATAGTAGTAAAAGAAAGTAAGGGAACTCTCTTCATCGCACAGTTTCACTGACGGCTCAACACTCAACACATTCAACAACTAACCGCCCATATGAAATTGGTAAGCATTTAGAGCGAACGAACGAACGAACGAACGAACAGCATTGAACCTGTTGGCAATTTGCTTGTTCATTTGTAGTTTTGCGAGAGAAGAACGGGGTAGAATGGTGCAAAAATACAATAAAACCACTGCCTTTTGCTTAGTACTTTTAGTAGCATCGTCAGAAATAGTACACGTGGCAAAGGCCGTCAATTTACGAGAAGATAAAAGCCAGGATGTGCAAGATCTTGCATTTGTTGAAATGACGGTGGAGCAACAGCTTGAAGTGGCTGAATCGGATTGGAACATAGTAAAAGATGCCTTTACCTTCATTTCACTTCAAGAAAGTGACCCCGGGCAATCGTTTACGGCAGAGAAAGAAGATGCAAGAAAGACTCTGAAAATCCCGCCTCTCACGGGAAGTAACAAGTTTGGATCCTCTAGGAATAAACGCATAGAACGGAATGATAGTCCATTGTCAAAAAAACTATGCCATTGCATGGTGGACGAGTTGCTCTTTGGTATGACAAAAGGTGTAATGCCGTACAAACCAAATCATGGAACTGGGAGAAATAAATGTTTCGAGTTTGACGCCGGTTGGCATGCAACCCCACTTTGGTATCGTCGCACGAATAGAAAATGGTATTGGACCGCTCATGAACCAGACAATGCCCCAATGGACATGGAGTACTGGTCAAGGTCATCTACCTTTGAAGTACAGTCCGGTTTTTGGCGTTTTCTACAGAAAATAGGAGTCTCAGACGTCGCGATGCAAAATAAGTTTATGATTAAATTAATCGAAGACTTTAATCCGACGCCAAAATCCCACCCACCAAAAGGTTCTGACTACACGAAGATGGACGCCAAGTATGACCAGGAACTGTGCTTAAAACGTGGTGCTGTGAAGCCGGGCTCGGATATGTGCGCGTTTCATCGCTCGGGATGCATGAAAAACATCGTCACGCGCTATTTCCAGTACGCAGATATGCAACTTGTCCAAGCTAAAAGAGACAATAAGGTACGGTTGCTATTAGATCTCACGTCGTTTGCATTAGACATTGCAGGTATGGTCGAGCCGTTTGGGTTTGTGTTTGATCTAATCAACGCCGGTTTGTCGTGGGCCCGACAGCATTGGATTGAGGCCATCCTGAGTTTGTTGTCCGCTATACCAGGTTTTGGGTCTATGTTTGTCCCCATCAAGTGGAACGCTAAAGTAATGAAGCAATTGAAATTTGGTGCAAAAACCTTGATTGCCGCGATCAAAATTGGACCGTTCTTCGCCCGCCTAGCAAAGAATGCGAAAAGGGGGTACCAGGCAACGAAAGCTTGGTTCCAAGCGTTATTTAGCGCCATCAAATACGTCTCAAAATTTGTCAAAAAAGCGTTTGTTCTTAGAAAAGGTTGGTTTAAGCTGATCGAAAGGACGAAATCAATTATGAAAACTGCAACTAGGGCCATGGGCTCAGCAAAACTAAAGGCCAAGGCGAAAATATTTGCCGTAGATGCAGTAAATTTGATAAAGAAACATTTCGATAATGCCGCCGACGGGAGCATTCTCAATGGAATTTGCAAGGCGATGAAAATTCTTAACGGGGCTACAAAGAGCTTCATTCAGCCCATCAGTATCCTTGAAATGGTTGGGAAATTTCTAGAGTTCACCGGTGGTCCATTTTACATAAAAGAAACCGGGGAGTGGATCCAAGCGTTCGTGCCGTGTCTCAAACTTCGTTGTGGGGGAGACATAACGGACGCATATAACTGTGGTCTTCATATGGGATTCGAGACATTTAAAAAGATATCTCCACCCGAAGTATTAGATTTAGTTGGAGAATATGACCCTTGCATGTTTTCAAAAGAACAATGCGATTTCATGAGTTTGTCGCTTGCAGAGCGCAACAAGTTCAACAACGCGCCTCCCGTCACAAAAAAGGTTCAACATGGTCTCACTGCAGACGAAGCTTGTATGGCACATCTTCCGTTTTCATTCGACCCGGAGCACAATAAGGACGACGATTTGTTGGATTCAGTGCCCGGCATATATGGCTCAATTAACCCATATGTTCCGTTCCACAAAAGACTTCAAAAACTGAACGACCACATTCCATATTACATAAAACGGAGAACCGAAGAGGATACGGCCAATAAATTAGAAGGTGTCCCTTGCAACCTTGGTCTAAAAGGTGTGTGCATTGATACTCGAAAACAAGTATGCGATAGGGAAACTTATACTGGAGTGTGTCCAGGCTCAGCCCACATAAAGTGCTGCCCCGATATAGTCCCTGCAACAAGAAAGGATCTTGTCGAAAAAGAAACTGGAATCAAAAGTCTCTGTGAGCCTAAATGTCCCGATGCAAATACTTTGTATCGATGCTTTGGAAGAAAATGGAAATATTATCGAACACGAATTGTTGAAATGTCTGGACTTAGCAATACCGGTTCAGTAGAGGATAACTCGAATCTTTTGGCGTATTGGAAAAGTCCACAATGTAACGGCTCGCTATTGAAGAATCCCTCTTCTACAAAAACGTTGATTGCCAATCAATGACTGTACTTCGACGGGTATATTTTAAATTATTTTTATTATCAATAATATTTATCAACAAGATTATAATATTCGATTTTTTTTTTTTAATATATCGATGGGCACGTGGCAGTGGCAGTCGTCATCAGTGATGATTTTTTTAGTTAATCCAATAAGATGCTCCTCCTAATTTAGCAAAAAGTGTAGGAAGAATGGCGATGAGCAAAGTGAAGAAATAAATGATCTTTTTCATAACTGAAAACTTCTCAATAGATATAGCCTGTCTCTAAAAGCAGAAATAAACGGATTGCTAACAAGTAGGTTTCATATTTTAAAATAATTTGCGTTTTGAATGTCCGGGTATCATGGATAACTTTTTCCAGATGCACCGGGCAATGGCCGAAAACTTCTTTCGGCAAGCGGAAAGAGACTTTTTTCAGCCGCCGCGGAGGCTTGAAAATTTCAGTGAAAGAAACGCACGCCATCCTGCACCGTCTGCGCGGTACCAAAATCGTCAGCCAGAAAGGCGAAGCTTCCGGACACCACCACCACCAAGGCGACAAACCTCGCGGAGAACGACAGAGACCCGCGTACTTCCAGTCCAAAATAACCGAGTAACGCGTGAAAACAGACGCTCGAATAGAATGCGTCGAGAAGGGATCACACCTGCCATGAAACGCCCTATCACATCTCCGCAAAACAATCGGAAAATTTCTACCAACAGGTCGTCTCCGTCTTTACTGGATTCAAAACTGCCCGCTCGGTTTCCGTCGGGCCCTCGCAAGCAGTCAAAAGTAGGCGGGATGTGCGTTGTTCATAACAAACTCAGTGGGGGATTTGTTGAACGTACGCACACTCCAGTTCGTGGGCTGTTCAAATTTTGTGGAACGGATACCCTTATGGAGAATAAGGGCGGAAAATTTTACATCGTCACTTACGAGCCGTCGGGAACTCCCCGTTTGGACCACGAGAACAGTCCGAATTCGTACGAATACTCCCTCGCTGTGAAATGCTGCAACAGCAAAAGCATCAACAATTGTAAATCTAGATTCCATGTAATTTTTGGGTACCAATCGCCCATGTGCTTCTTTTCAATCACCGCAGATTGTACGACAAAAGAGTGGCGCATCGACCAATTTTGTGGAAACACAAAAACCCCTAAGCAACTGCTTGCTATAGAGGACGAACGGTTGAAGACGAACAAGTTTTACAGAGTCGAAGTGCAGAGGCGTGGTAACGTGCTGCTTGTTCTTGTCGACGGGGAAAGCATATTCAAAACGGCCCTCAATGTAGATGACGGTGCCCTCTGCGGGCATGTCGGGATTATGTGTTTACGATCAAAGGCTGTATTCAAAGACGTCAGCCTTACTATAGATAATCATGTGGGGGTAAGCACCTACTCAGAAGAGCTGACACTGCCCCCGGTAAAGCATGGGAACTGGGAAATGGAGACGAAGCCAGTACAAAGCAAACCCGTGCCTGTCCCTTCACGCTCAAAAAGAAACGAAAGGTCATCGATCCAGTCTCATTTAAAAGAATCTATCTTGCACGACTTGTTGGAAAAGATTCCCAACACTAAGTGGGATGATGTGGTTGGTCTGGAAAATGCAAAGCGAGCCCTCAAAGAGGCAGTAATCCTGCCTGCTCTGCGGCCTGATCTGTTCAACGGACTGCGGAAACCGCCAAGGGGTGTCCTACTATTTGGCCCCCCTGGGACTGGGAAGACGATGCTTGCAAAATGCGTGGCGTCTGCAAGCAAAGCAAAGTTTTTTTGCATTAGCGCTTCGTCCGTGACGTCAAAATTCCATGGAGAAGGCGAAAAGCTTGTGCGCACGTTGTTTGAAACGGCAAGAGAAATGCAGCCTTCTGTTGTATTTATTGATGAAATTGATAGTCTTTTGTCGGCCAGAAAATCCAATGAGCACGATGCAATGCGTCGTATTAAAACAGAATTTTTAGTTCAGCTGGACGGAGTCCGATCAAACTCCAATGGTACTGACGATTTGGAGAAAGTTCTAATCATGGGTGCTACCAATCGTCCAGGGGATCTAGACGATGCTATGTTGCGCCGCATGGAAAAACGTATATACATACCGCTACCCAACAGTGAGGAGAGAGTGACTTTAATTCGAAAACATCAGCAGGCCCAAGGTTTTGACTTGTCTGAAGAAGATATGATAGTTTTTGGGAGGAGGACAGAAGGCTTCTCTTGCAGCGATTTAGTTTCGCTCTGTCGTGAGGCATCTTTCGGTCCTCTCCGCGATCTTGGGGATGAGTTGCTGACAACAAAGGCTTCTGACATGCGAGCTGTGAACAGTAAAGACTTCGAAGTGGCACTAGAAAATATTCGTTCGTCCGTGTCGAAAGATTCAATAGAAAGTTTTGAAAAATTCAAGGCAGAGTATGGATCTTGATGGGGGGCCAAGAGGAAGGCAAAGGGCGGCAAAACTGTGGAGCACGATAGACTTTTATCAGAGTACAAAAAATGTGCGAACGGGCCCGCAGGTCGTGTTTGTTGTGCACGGCAGGAAATTTCGGTATAGAGTATTGCAAGAGCATCTACAGAGATTTTGACGACAAGGCAATTAAGTCTGCATTGTCAAATTGCTTTGCTATAG
>LT642229.1:0-30539 GCA_900128585.1 Stramenopiles sp. TOSAG23-3 | reverse complement strand
TAGTAGCTGAAAAAAACATAAACACATTGTATTGTACAACTTTGATTGGTAATAATGATTACTTTTGAAGTAGTATAACATTATTTTTACAAGTTGCTCCTACTCGTACGGTTCGCAGTCATTAAAAAATATGAACTACCTCTTCACAATCAAATACACCAAGTGTTATAGCTATGTGACATTTCAGGAGTAAAAGATTCATGACGGTAATGATCCCCATGATACTTTAGGTGGGGTAACATACTTTGAACTTCTGACGTATTCATATCGATCCCGGAACCACCGAGGCCCAAATATTTTAGCTTTAACAATTGTTTTAATGATAATTTGCCCTCCAAGGTATTGTTCCGCAGATCCAGCAATTCCAAGTTTCTCAACTCGCCGATCCATGGTAGATTTCCTTTCAAATGAGAACTGCGCATGCTGAGACAACTAAGGTGTATTAACTTACTAAATGTGTCAGGAACAGAACTGTTGAAACTATTGCTGTGCAATTTCAGCGATTCAAGCCCAGTCAAAGCAGTCACATTTATGATGGACGTTAAATTATTTTCTTGTAGATGTACATGTTTCAACTGTTTCAACGGTTTTACATTGATGGAAGTAAGCTGGTTTCTGCTGAGATGCAGTTCTTCCAGTCTTACCGCCTGAGTGAGATCGATTGACTTCAGTTGGTTGCCAGAAAGACTCAAATAAGTCAAGTGTATCAATTGCCCAATATAAACATTAGTCAATCGAGGATTGTCGCGTATTGTCAGTTTTTTTATTTTTTGCAGAAAACTAACATTGGCAAATGTAAAATGATTACGGGCAAAACTTAATTGTGTCAGTTCTGATAAATTGCGAAGGTCAATTGAACTTAACGGGGTATCATCAAGTTTCAATGATTGAAGGGATGCTAACATGGAGACATCAATGGATTTGACTCCTTCTTTAGTCAGTTCTAACAATTCCAATGTGCTAAATTTGTTAAGATTGATATTTTCTATTTTGTTCTCACTGAGTCGGAGTAGTTTCAGACCATTTTGTTTTCCTAAGCATGCTGTAGAAAGATTTCTGACAGCCTTAACAGTAACGCTTATAAGATTGTTTTGCAAGCGGCAAAAGGGAAATTGCAGTGTCCCATTTCCTTCAAACAGCACATGCAATAAAACATTTTCTGCAAAATAGTGTCCCATCAACCCAAACGGTAACTTCCGAGATCTGTCTACATCTAGGCTATCGAAAGCAAACATTGCTGCGTCTAAGTTTTTCATATAAACCATCCCTCTTTTGTGTACATTATCCAACTGATACAAGTCAAGTAAACGGACATCTTTTACAGGGTTCAACGACACATCTAGTACTTGTAGCAGCATTGATGTAAAGTCCACGGCACGAAACGAAACCATCTGTAACTGATTATTTGATACATTCAAACGTTCCAAACGAGGGAGCAGTTGCAATACTGTTGCTGTCTCCCCCGCACTAAATCTGCCGTTTGATAAGTCGAGGTCTTTCATTGTATTGTTTATTAGTCGTAAAATGCGCAACGCTCCGGTAGGATCAATGTTTGACCATTGCAACGAGCTTGCGACGGGATTAAAATTGGCATCCAATACTTCAAGCTTTGTCAAAACTGTTATTTCCTGCGATAGACCTCCTCGATGTATTGAATTATTTTGCAGGAAAAGCGATCTTAAATTTCCAAGTCGGCTTATACTGGACGGTATGTTTGTGATCCGATTGTATCCAAGGCTTAATGACCGCAGATTTGTGAAGTGGAACAAAATTTTAGGGTACCGCAAAAAACCCTGATTTTCCCACATTATCTCATCCCATACCGGATTGCGATCAAATTTTACCACAAATAAACGCTTTAGTTTTGTAATTTGTGGTGGCAAACGCTTGATCTCGTTGTCTCGTAGATCAATTTCTATCAAATTTACTAGGGAGCTGATGTCTGCTGTAAGGTGCGTTATACCTTTGCCGTTTGCTTTGATAGAGGCGATGGTCTCAAAATGACATGTTGGTGTTATTAACGGCCCATCCTTGAAAACATACCGAGGATGCGCACCTTCCCAAATCTCTTTTCCAAGCTTTTTTCCACAATCTTCTGTAACGAGCAAAATGTTAACCACAATATAAACAAAGAAGGAAATGCCTAAAACCACCATTAAGGCTCCAACAAAAACTGAGAGCGCGTTTTGAATGTTTATGGGCTGTTGGTGTCTGCGTTTGCGTTTTTTGGATCCTGAAGTCTTCTGTAACGATTGTTGCAACGCTTGTAAACTTGTATGGAGCCATGAGTCGCGTCGATCTTTATTAGCAATGTACGTGGTTGACAACTCTACAAATGCGCGAACCTTCGCCAGCAATGTCAGGAGTGGGAACAAAATTGAAAGCATCACAGAGAACTGTAATAAATCATTTCGCCCTGTCGCTTGTAAATTCAGAAAAAGGTAAGATGCCTCTAGTATAGTGTCGACAATGAACGTGGTTTTCCTTCCCCAACTATCATTGAATCTAGAGAGCATAAAAGCCATTGGAGTTGTTACTAGATTCAATGATAAAATGGTTGTTGAAGCCAAAACATAATCCATGTCGTTTGTTCGTGCCATAACATCAAAGGTCGCCATTTGGACAATAATTTCCACAAGCTCAAATAAAACAATATAGACGAAGTAGTATTTTCCATCATCGACGTCTGTTAACGCGTCAAATATCGAATACCATTTCAAAAGTTTATTGTTTTCGCTGGTATTAACAAGTCTTGGTTTCTTGCCTTGAAGGGCAAATGTGGACTTGAACAATATAAACGAGTTGATTGCAAGCACGATGCCGTATGTATGAGTAACCACTACTTCCCCGATCGTCTGCGTGCTTCTGGTGTCAAACAAGACCAGTTTTTGAAACATGAATCCGGTGAGTGCAACCAAAAACCCTATGGACACAATGAGTTGCATGACATCGGTTTTGTAAAGCGGTCGAAGTTTTGTTGTGCGAAATGTGAGAGTGTGGGATCCCCATATGATTGCCCATATTGCACTACAAATAGTCGTCCACGTTACCTTTGCGCCGGTAGCTACGTAGGATTTATGGAGTATTTTTGAAGATTGCGGTCGATTGTTGTTTGGGTGCGAGCAATTGAACACTGTATCATTGCTAGCTGCAAAGAGTTCATTATTACCACAAAGATCCAACCAATTTGTGACATTACCCAGCGCATGTTCAAACTGTTGTATTCTTTTAATGAGCAATGCTCGTGCTAGGTTGTCTACTGTTTCATCATTTGAAAACTGAAATCGTATGTAGGGTGCAAAAGCGGCCATAAAAGGGAAATCTTTTATACTATCAAGGAACGTTAAGCAATTTTGCCCACGGATGCTATTTTTACATTTCGTTCGACTAATTTTCGCTGCTTGGCATGTTCCATTGCACGTTCCAACAAGACTAGTTGCTACAATATTGACAAAAATCCCATCACATGCCGTTGGATCAACATCTTGAGCAGTACCTGCAAGGAGTTTTTGGGCAAATGTCAGATGGCCAGTAAATGTCAAAACTTGTTCACGAGTTAACCGTGTTCCTTCATACGAAGCACCAGTAGCAAAGAAACCCGTTTCTTCATTTTCTATCAGGTAGTGAGATATTTCTCCAGGAATGTCTTCCTTGTCGACCCACCAACATTCCGCACATTGTCCACAACTTTCTGTTTCCACAGTTTTCCCCGTGCCCATTCCTTCGGGTGTAGCCCTACAAATCAAACACGTAAGCACGTACAGAAGTGTTGCCACAACCATCATTTTGACAGTTGTGTTTTCTTGGGTTAAAAATGATTGCAAAAATACCCCTTGAAATACAACCATAAATAGAATTTGGATGTACGTCAACAAGAGCATATGATCCTGCACGTATGCGTCTTCAATGTACCATATACACAGTAGAGGAATCGCAAGGAACAGTAATGTGCGGGTAATGTGGTGTATTATTCGGCTGCGTTTCTGTTGACTGGTTTCTTTCTCTTGTGATGGTGAAAAATCCGTTTTGCTCCCATGGTCTGCCACAGCCCTCGTTGATCTGGCAATAAACATCGGGTTGATCGTTGCCTGGTCTTCATCTTTCTTAAATGCCTCCATCCGATCGATCACAGTTCTCTGCCTTTCATTTGCAGCAGTGATGACCAAACGGATCGGGTTCAAATTCTTGTTTTAAACCGTTTGTTTTAGAATGTTCGATTAGGTAGAAATGCCTACGTTGAACGCGACACGGGGCGTAAAAGAACGAAGAATACAATGACGAGCGAACACAAACGTTATAAATAAAGTCAACCACGAAAGAAATAATTAATATTATTGCAATTAGAAGAAAATATGATGTGGTGATGATGATTATATTATTATTTGCAATTTATTTCAGCAGGAACTTCTAAAATATGAAAAATTCATGGTGGTGGTGGTACCCGTACGGTACAGGTACGCACCATTATAACAATAATAATAAAAATTCTACAAATGTAAATTGAACAGCACACCACGAGGTAATGTAGGATTCGGACGGAGAAAGCATTTCTCGATGAAGTACGCGTAAATTATCATTTCATAGGAGAAATTAAATGTGTTAACTATATTATTATGTAGACTTGTGAAATGAGTTTTTGTTTTCATTGTTCCGTTTAGTTGCAGTCTTTTTTTCTCATTCGTTCTTCTTCTCTTCTTCTTCTTTTTTTTTTTATAATGGAGGAGCAACAAGTAATAATAACAACAAAGGAACAAACGACAATGAGCAACGTGCAACGTGCAAGAATTTGGTGGCACAAGTACGCCCCCCTTCTAGAATATTTTTGAGTACTCATGGAAATTTGCAGAGGAGCAGCTTCGAACAAAACCCAAAGAGCCCTTGGCCGCTGTAACCGAAGAGTACACTCTATTAGTACTGTTCCGGGTAAATTGAAGGGCGCGCAGTACAACCTTTAGAGGGCCGTCTGTGCAGCAATGGCAGAAGCCGAGAGCACTGGGCTTACCGCTAGTCGTGAAACCCATGGGGAAGAGGATGGGGGTTCAGACACGGATTCGTACGACGCAAACGCATACCAAGACGAATATGAGAATGAGCATGATGACTACCGAAATGGAAACACGCGAACACTGTATAGAACAAAAAGTAGAGCACGAGAGTGCCTGGAAGATTACGACCCTTTGCCTGTGTCTTTGGCAAGCCTCGACAAGACCACGCCTGCGTACAAGGCAGTCTCGAAAAGAATTTCCTTCGGCGCTTCAGGCATACATTTCGAGTCTCTAAAGACGATTGAAAATAGGAACCTTATGGGAAAGCTCAGAAAGCGGAGGAAACGCTTAGCGAAGAAAAAGAAGAGAAGAAGAAAGAAAAAACCTAAAAAACGAGGGTTTCGGCCCGTCAAGACCCTGCCATCCCCGGGACCTTCCACGTATACAATCAAAGACTCCCGGATGTTTGGTCATAGTCTGAACAAATACAGTGGTATTTTTAACACAAGCAACCCAAAAAGTGAAATCGACTGGACAATGTACTTTGCGTCGCAGACCCCAGGGCCAAATGCCTACCCTCGGCCGGAAATGTCAAAAATCAACGGCGGCCGGTTCAACGAATCCCGGCCGAAAAGTTATACGGAGTGGATAGTGTACCGTTCGAAACAGCTTCCAGGGCCGTCCGACTACGAGCCGGCACCAATCCCACTCCCCAAAGGAGGGAGAATAAGCTCGGCAAAATTAAAGTCGGAAATAGATTGGATACAATACTTCGCCAAGGACACCCCATCGTCCGCCGAATACCCTGCTCCGCCACTGCCAAAGATCGGCGGGGGCCGGTTTAACAGTGGGAATGGAAAATCAGAGATCGAGTGGGTAATGTATTACAACAAGGACACGCCAGGGCCAGCAACGTACGGGATGCTGCCTAATCCGAAAATAGGAGGTGGTAGATTTAACGAGTCACGACCGAAAACACCGCTGGAATGGGTAGTTTACAGGTCCAAGGATATTCCTGGGCCTGCCAAGTACAGTCCCCCGCGACATGCTCGTGGAGACTATTTCGATACTAGGCCGAGGACAGCGCCCTTGAGAAGCCCCTGGGGGGACGGCGGTGGTGTCGTGAAGAAGCCAATGAAGGTGTCCAGAAGAACAATGGAAGGGATTGAGGATACCGTAAGAAGGGAACTATACTCCCCCACGAGCAACAGGTAGAGGCGTGTGGCGTGTATGTTTGTAAGGCGTGGATAAGCCGTTCCTCCTTGTCAGGGGCGGGCATAATTTAAATTTTATTTATTTTTTAATTCAAAATTCATAAAATATAATTTATTGTTTTGAAAATACATTTTCGTAAAGCCTATTATCTACGTGACTCGTGAGAACGCAAACCGTTTGGCCGTCTCTACATGGCTCGGAATTGAGAGGTTTCCGACGCCACACTGCGGGACTGGTTACACGCCGCGCTGTCAAAGCTTGAGTTACGCTGCCAGCTTTCAAGAAGGTGCTCGTAACTCTCTTGCGTCGACTGCAAGTCACGAAGTACTTGTTCAATGATGTACGAGTTTTCTCTAATTTTATGGCTGACTAACAGTAGATTTTCCATCAAATTGTTTGGACCGCTTGGATCGGCACGGTCAAATATTTCACCAACAACAGTTCTGCGCCGCCCATAACACGCGACCCCGCTCTGAACCGCACCGGGCAAGAGGTTCTGGTGGCCGTTCAGAGAGGATGGGGCGGAGTGTCTCCGCCGACGACACCGTCCTATTGAACACATCCGAAACAATATGTATACTGCAAACACCAAGGTTTTCTTTCCGTTGAATTCTTCGTTGAACAGTTAATGTCACTATCACGTCCAACACGTTTCAACATGTTCCGTATCCATTGACATTTTTAATTAAGGCATAATTTTGTAGATGTAAAGGTGATTGAAAGTGCAATTATATTCAATAACTTCAAATAAGAAAAAGTAGGCGATTTTTTTAAAAATATATATAATAATAATACTACTACTGGTAATAAATAATATAATATTATTATTATTATTATAGGGGCTGATAATAATAATAGACTAATAATATATTTATATATTATTACAGTTCTTGACCGCACTTCCTAGACTACGCCTAGGCGTAGTCTAGGAAGTGCTGTCAAGAACTGTATAAAAAAAAATATTGTTGTTGTTGTTTTTTTTCATTCTTCTTCTTTCTTCTTCTTTCTTCTTCTTTCTTCTTCTTTCTTCTTCTTCTTTCTTCTTCTTTCTTCTTTTCTTCTTCTTCTCTCAATTTTTTTTTATTATTATTTATAATATTAGCTATAATAAAATAATAATTATATTAATTATTTCCATTTTTTTATCAAAAAATACTGTAAACCCAATAAACATCAGGCTTATATAAATGTGTGAAACTATACACGAACGTGTGATTTTTTAAAATTATTTTTAGAAAGCGAGCGCAGAAGTAAATGAATAAAACCATAAGATCTACCACAAATGATTGAACGTGGTGCAGCTGCAGTTCTTTTCTGAAAGGTGTAGAAGTAGCCTTTCCTCCGGTGCACGCTGTAAATGTGGAAGTTTGCGCTGCTTGCCGGTTTTCTGCATTTGTTTTGGGTGAGTGCCAAGGTGAGTGCCAAGGTGACAAATGGAGAATTCGTCAAATGGGTGGAAACCAAGTTGCATGGTAAAGTGCACTCAAAACTTGACATTAGGGAGTCTGCAATCGGGGGGAGAGGTATTTTTGCAAAACATAACATACCGGCAAACACAGTGGTTTTAGAGGTGTATCCTTTTGACTGGGAGAACGATATAAGAGTAGAACAAAATCACGCAGTCTCTTCGAATACAGGATCAGGGGAGTCAGAGGTTTGCTCCTTTGACAAAGACACGTTTGATTTGGCAAGTAACATATTGGCTCTGAACTTCACCGCAAAATTACGAACCAAGTACAAAATTTGGTTCGATTCTCTGCCACCAACAATAAATCTATTCAATTGGACTGTCGCGGAGAAAGCTGGTCTATTTTTCCTGGAAAAAGTAGAGAAATTAAATGTTCGTGAAGGAACGCTGAGAAAGTACTTTGCGAAAATTTATGGAGATTTGGATGATGGTCATCGGACGGAGGTTTTATTGAGCGAATTCCAGGTGGCAATGTCCGTCGTATTAACACGAGCATTCGACGTGCCTGGCATGCTCTCTGGTACGACCAGAAGAGTAATTTTTCCATATTTGTCGTTTTTCAACCACGACTCCAACGACTACAACACGCAGTACGAAATAAAAAATGGCAACCAAATGGTCGTTCAAACTACTGCACCGATAGCCGCAGACACGGAATTGCTAATAAATTACGGACCGGGCCTGAGCAGCGAAGATTTTCTTTTGCAATACGATTTTGTACCTAATGCGGAGGGCGACAAGGAAGTAGTGCGGATTCCGCTGAACTTGAGAAGATTGAGATACATGAAAGAGCTAAGAATTAAGAGGCCCTTAAAGCGAAAACGAAAGTTACTGAAACAGAAGAAACTGACGCAACTGAGAATTATGAAAAATGGGTTTGGAGACAACGATTCAGTAACTCTCTGCCGTATTTTGGCAGCGGATAAAACAAACATTGAAATGCTTGAAAAATTGTCTAAAGAAGAAGGAAGAGAAACCTCTTATTCTAAAACCCTGGAAGTAAAAGCACTTAAAATAGGCGTAAGAATTGCAAAGCATCGAATTAAACTATTAAGCCAGCACGTTCCATCGACAACATCCAAGTATCCTTTTTGCCGTTCTAGACTGTGCAAAATCGGCAGACTGCATGCCCGGGAGTTATCGATTCTACAGAATTTTGTTAGGCACACCGAAACAATGTTACGTGTGCACTTTTGACAGGCACAAAAGGCGTTTCATAACATGATTTAAAGTGTCTGTCCTCAGTTTATTATAATATACGTATCATAGTCCAAAATTTCAAGTCTACACCTTTTAAAAAATCAAAAAATGTGTACACAGTAATTCTTAAGCATTACGAGATACTCTAAAGAATTAATAAGAATGCGTTTTTAATTTTATAATGCCTTAGAGTCTAATTTATCATTAAAAGTTTTTACTTTTAAATAAACAGCCAGTATATGCTTTGTTTAAAAACGTTTTACAAGACAGACAACGAGCACCTCAAAAACAATTAAGCCGCTGCTTGGAAGATCGTACAAGGATTGATTTATCTCTGAGTCAGATATCGGATGAGGACGTTAATGGACAAATGGAATCAAATCGTTCATTGGAAAATATATCATCCCCTCGGGTTGATTGACAACCAACAATGAAACAAAACTACAGAACCAAGTTAGGATTAGGGTATGAGGACGCTAAATTTAATTACTTCTTATAATAAATAACAGCCAATTTTCTTCTTTTTTTTCCTAGATGTTTTAGCACGCTTATGATCTTACTTAGATTGGGCGCGCATGAACTTACTCCTCGACAGGTCGGATATCTAAAGGATCCTCGCTGACAAACTCCAGCAAGATTGCTTCATCTTTAAAAATCTCCATAGCGATGACGGATTTCATAAATGTGTCGATACCACCAATTCTACTGCGAATTACTGCATTCGATGTGCTACCCGCCAACCGGCGCTTCGGTAAACGAGGTATTTTTGTAACTTGAATACCGGCTTTGACGGCACTACTTGCTATTTTCAAAAGATTTTTACGAAGGTCCCGAAACTCAGAGAAGCGACGCTTCACAACCCACTGGCATGTAAGGGGTCTTTGGTTACCGATTACTAGAAGGTCATACATTGTGTAGGCTACTCGCCGTTCTTTCCCCATGAAACGTCCCCGTGTTTCAAACAATTTCATGTGACCCTTTATCTCACAAACCGTTGGAAGAACGCAGTGCTCTTTTACCCTAGATATTGCCCTGTCCAGAGCAGGATCTTCACCGTAGTCGTCGTCACTCAAATCAGATCCGCTGCTCTCAACAGATTTTTCTTCGTCGTCTATAAGACTGCGTCGGCCTGCATCATTGGCTACTCCTAATTTCCGTGCATGAGATGATTTGTATACATTTTTCATAAAATTGGAATGCTCTTTCCTAAGATTAGTTACATCGATTTCGGCATTGAGTTTCTCTTTTTCCCAGTCCCAGATCAAGGTCTTGTACCGCACAGAATTGCCTTTGAGGGTCTCTCGGATAGCAAGCCCCATGTTCATAGCCTCGGCCTCGTCGTTTAGCTCAACAACTCTTTCACCGGACAGAGAGGACAACATTATATCGGGGGAATTTAAAGCTTCGTGCATCGCTGTTTCAACCTTTCCGCTGTGAAGCGATTCTTCTTGCCGCACGGTACGGTGCAATTGGGTGATGCTCCCTTCTCTCAGAGCAAGGCAGTAGCCGCGCGGGATTGCCATGTGGATTCTTTCCATGGGGATTGTCCATTTCAAATTTAGACCACGGTCTAATTTTTCACCAGCCGATTTAATGTTCAAGCAGCAGAACTCATGGGAGGATAACATAATAACGTTGACAGACGTATCCCGTTCCTGTATCTTGACATGGTATATGTATTCCCCTTTCATACCTCTCAGCAGCATGTATGCAACACCTTCTGCCTCCCTCGAAGAGTACCGGGCCATAATGCGTTTGGAAAAAAATCGGGGAAGGCGCGTCCTCATAAAACTTTGAGATTTATCTCCGAACACCCCCGTCGTGTTTTTGATCCCCTGGAATGTGTGGGTTAACATGTCGAGTGCGCCCGCAGTTGGTTTTACAATGACGCCCGCTAAACCTTGAACAACCCCAAATGCAGCTCCTTTCAATCCGGACTTTTTAAAACCTCTGTAGGGGTCGTACACTATCCCTTTCAACCCTGAAAATACCCCTCCTGCCACATCTTTAATGCCCATGCCAACAGCATCCCCCAGGTTCTTCGGCCCTTGTTTAGCATTGGCACGCCGTCTTTCTTTGACGTAATCATCGTTCATTGCAAAAAAGGTCACACCTTTATTAAGCGTCTCCGTCAACTTTCCTGCCGTGTGCATAAGTCCTTGTAGTGAGCTGACAACCAACTTTGTGGTACCCTGCTTCACGCCTTTTCCAAAATCTTTCGGGCTCTTCATCATTCCCATTGCAGGTTCGTAAAAAAAGGAAATTACTCCAGAACCTAAGGAGTTTACCAGACCTACTGGGTTTCCTAAGAAGTCAGCGGAGGCGAGAATTTTGTAAACTTGCTTTATGATTCCACGTATAAAATAACCATTAATCTTATCAGTCATCGATCCCCATGTACTGAAACTGTGCTGAATCAACAGCGCGTCTAAACGAATAGGCGCGTTGTCTATGTTTGACAACATATTAGTCAAGGAGTCGATGACGGCCCGAAAAGCCATCATTGACGTACTTGTTCCACTGCCAAGCAACCGAATATCCCCAGAAGACGTAAACGTTATGTTTATGGAAATCGGGTGAAGGTGCAAAAATCGAAAATACACTTTGGCAGTGTTCTCAATCATATTATCGTCACTGCGTAAAACGCAAGCATGAAATACAGGGTCTTGAAACAATTTGTTATCTCCTAAAACTAAGACAAACCTTGACCCATAGCCTCCTTGTATTTCTTGCCTATGGTTTCCCTCGACAAACACTTCGCCTTCGCTACTATCTTCTTCTTCGCCATACAATTCTGGTAAAAAGTGCAGAAAACGGTTCAACCAGGCGTCGTCAAGTTTCAGTTCCAAGGCTTGAATGGACAACGCAAAAGTGTCAAAATTTGTAACCGCATCTTCTTCATCAGAAGGCAAAATAATTGTACTGATATGGACGAGGGGCCTAACCTCTTCATTGTCATCGCCACTCGCCGTGCCTTCACGAGGACCCAGCATAATGTTGTACCTACATAGAGGCAGCTGATTTGCAATTTGCAAATTCTCAAGCTTAAACTCAATGTCTTGCCTCCCATCGCCATACACTTCGTAATCTATTGATATATTTTGAAGCGCCAAGTAGAGTAGTTCGCACGGTGAGGAATCGATGATAGATATTCCAACACCAGCCAGTTTTGTATGAAATTTTAAGTCAAGCTTTTCGGAAGACGATTGCTTGATAGGGTTCCAGCTGTATTCAATCATAAGTTCTCCAGCATAGCCGTAAATAGGAGGGCAGTTGTCCACTTGGTATATTTTAGAAGCGTTGTACCGGTACAAAAGGTCAGGTTTGGAGCCCATTGCAAAGTGACTTGCCCCTTCAAACAGTGTCAAGGGGCAGCGTTCAGACCGCGACCGAAAAAAGCTGTCAAATTTCTCCCTGTTCCCAACTGCACGTTTATCATCGTGAATGTTTGGCAGCTCGATGATTGTCTGTCCTAGTAAAACATCATCGAAACGAACCTTTTCTTCCGAGACAGACTGCTCTGCTTTTGCGACTGGGTCATCACCAAAGAAGTACGCCAATGGCAGCAGTAAATCTTGATTTTGCGATGTTTCGAGTATTAATTCTCCATCTTCTGTCCCGCTTTTTTCGTCACCATGAACTTCAGAAGTGTTTGCATATATCGATATTCGTGCGTACCGATCGCTAGTTGGCTCTTCGTCTGCCTCAAATTGTTCGGAATCAAACTGAACATCATTACTCCAACCAACGTGCACAAATGAAGAAAATGTTAGCAAGTCACGCGAAGATTTCCGCGAAGATTTCTTGCCCGGTGCTTCTTCCAACATCGCACCTGCCATATTGGACTTAGCGTTGGCTTCATCGCTCTCATCTTTTCTTTCCTCCAATTCTTCAATGGCTGATAATTTTCGATGGTCAGCGATCGTTTTATTTTTTTTCATATAGTCTCGTATGATTGCAGTGCGCAAATCCTTCAGGCCTTCCATACCTTCTCGATAATAAGTTCGTGCGATTACAACAGCGTCTTTGTAAGCGGCAACCCGTATAGGCAGGGGCGATGGTCTATTTCGCTGGTTTGCAAGCAGGTGCTTTACTTCGGATATTCTTTTCCCTGCTACGATTTTATCACCGACGACAACAATACAGTGGTTCACTTCTACTCCTTGAGCGGCAGCGGGGGAGTTTGGGGCAACTGCTAATATACATGATAAGTACAAACTTCCTTCAGAAGTGCTCTTTGGATCATTTTCGCCTGCAGAAAACATTTTCTCTTGCAGCGCAAGACCCACAGAGCCATCTCCCATAATGCACGTGGTTCCTAGTCCCCATGTTGAAATGAAACCTGATTGGTAATCGGCGTGATCCATGACAGAGAGTTTGCGGATGTTTTCACCCAAATCAAAGACGGAACATCGCAGCGATTTTATCCTCTCTTCTAATTCTTCGGTTTCCGAAATTGTTTTCTTTTCAATAATTGACCGTGGCGCTTTCGCATAAGAATGAGTATCAAAATTTTTAGAGCCTCTTCTCGCTTTGCTTCTTGGGCTCTCACTTGCTTCGGAATGTTGTGGGGCAATATTCATTTCGCCAAAATCTAGAATCGGAGCATGTTGCTGGGTGCGCCGGCTTTCCCCCTCGAATGATACGACCGCGTATAACTTGATTCGGTACTCAGGGTACCAAGAGCCTAGTTCAATTACGTCGTAGGTGGGTTCCAGATCTTTCGAAGGTATCGCTCCCTGGCATATTGCATTGTAAACGTCGCACCGTTTTATTTTGCGAACATTAAACTGAAACATATTATTGCCGATTCGGGACAGGGATTTCAAAAAAGTCGGCTTTTGGCACTCCAGATAACCTGATACACCTCCGCCACCCAGCGCTTTTCGATACACGGCATAAGAGGCAACATTCGCGTGAAACAGCTTCCTCAAACGTTTATGAATTTCTTCCGTGGCGCCGTTGGCCTCAAAAGTAAAATGCAAGGCTTTTTTCTGTGTCAGCCACAGGGCAGTGTTTGGATCAATCAATTTTTCACCAGCCTGGATTAGAATAGACAGCTGCTTACCAATAATTTTTTCTTCGGTTAAATTGTCGTCGGCAATTGAAGATTCAGTTGGGGCAATGCTATCGGTTGGGGCAATGCTGTCGGTTGCGGAAATGTGGTCTTCTGCATCTTCCAACTGCTTCTCTGGGTGTTTACTGTGAGACCGAATGGTCTGTTGTAATTCATTGATTACACCATCAATCATAGATGCATAACTAGATAGCATCGTTAACTCATACTCGGCACGAAGCACGTCTGGATTCGTACTAAACTGTACGTTCACACGAATTTGCCCCCTCCCCAATGATTGTTTAGAAATGGGATGGAGAGGAATCCAAAAGTCATAACCATCTCCCTGGTCTTCTTTTCCCATTGTTTTGAAATCTTGTATCAATCGACCAATGGGCACGGATGCTATACCAAGGCTGTCATTCTTACCGATGGTGTCATGGTCCCAAGCGTGCACATTCAATTTACAATTTGTTTCCAGTAAAGGGTCGTTCCATTTAAACTCCCAGACAGTGTCTTCGTCCCATATTGGATTCAACGTTGCCGGTATAATTCTAGTTTTGAGCGTATGTGGGTTATCCTTATTTGGCCTTTCACCGGAATTGCCTAGCCACGTTTCAACGAAAGGGTCCGACGTCGTCATGTCTGCAACTGCTAAATCTCTCCCAGCAATTATGTGCACACGCATAAACAGAGATTCTTTTCTGTTGCTGTCGCGCAAAATGTCGTTATCAACATATTGGCGGCTCGCAAGAGCCTTGCACTGCGTCTTTATGGCAATAGTGTTTTTCAGGGCCTTCTCCAAAGCGCGTTTTCTAGCGCGCTGTTGCGCCATCCTCAATTTTTCACTCATCCCAGCCCCTTCTGACTGCGCCGAGCTCAACCCACCGGGGTGAAAATAGGGTATGTCGGTCACAGTCAGTACTTTGGTAGGGCCTTCCATATGTACTTCAACTTGCAGTGACACGGAGACATGCGCTTTATTTTTCAGTCGGTAAGTAATTATCTTCAAGTCTTGATGGCGCTCAATTTCGTCAAGTGCATATTCTTCTATACTGGGCGACGAAAGTGGTGCAACGCCTAGTCCTATATCCACATGAGCTCGAAGCACGCCGAAAACGGTGAATTCTGCGACACTTTCAGGAATGTGCGTTTCTATTTCTGAATCAGCAGTGCCGAGTAACTTAATTGATTTTCTGGCAGCTTTTTTTCCAGCACTCACCGCTGCCTTTTTGGCAGCTTTTGCAACTCCAACACCTTCGCGGAACAGGGACTTGGACATGTTTGTTAATGTTCGGGCAGACCGATTAGAATTAGGGCCATAAATTGGAACCGCTTGGACTAGAAGTTTTTTCTCCAGGGTGGGTTCGGACCACGCATAATATGCACTAGTCATAGGGGATAGCGTCTCCTGTTCTCCAGCACCGATTCCTTTCTGGACAAATCGAAGCGACGCACAGGTACACTGGTTATCAATTCTGTACGGTGGATTACCCTGGTCAATTTCTGTTATGACTATTAGGACGCTCGCGTCGTTAGTTTTTACCTGAATATTCAAATATTTTTTTGTTTTCTGCGTTTTGTGACCTTTGAACGGCGAAACACCACGATGGTCATGCGGGGGCTCTACTTTATCCCAATCATCGGCCATGTTCCCTTCTGCGCTGTTCTCTACTGTTATAACAAAATCATTTAAGTTCTCCACTGAAAATTCACTGGACCAAAACCATCCCTTCTTGTTGATCCGAATACTCATAGTTTTGTCTTTACCACTTTTGTGCCAGTGCATGTTACATTTTTCCTTTGAAGGCACTATTTTAGTTTGTGAAACGAGATCAGGGGGAATGTAGGCTCTTCGATATTCCTTGTCATTGCTGTTTTTCATCCCTTTTAAGAAACTCTTATCGGGAGACTTGACTTGGGCCCACTCAATATCAAAACCGGTTCCATTGAGAATGTAGTGCCCAGTACCAAATGTGACGACTTTGGTTCTTGAAAATATACCAGGGGCTTGCTGTATGGTGATGCCGAATCCAAAAATACGATTTTCAGTCTTTGTGCCAGGAATTGGCAAGTATTGATCAACACCTACACCGTGCAAGGGGAGTTTTTTTGACCACTCGCTCAGGGAATTCTGGCCAACTTCAACAACGCGGGCTTTCAAATACGCTTCATCGCTTGCTTCTGTGTTCTCCATATCATACAACTGGATGGCAAACCGTTCATCTCTTAAAGTTACAATACTTCGACTGTTTTTCTCAACAGATTGTGTTCTCTGGGCAGTTTCCAGCGGTTTTGATGATCCTTTGGCAGATTTTGCTTTTGGTAATGCCGTAGACGCGACTTCGCCGGGAAATTGACCAAAAATGTTAAATTCCCCTTTGTCTCGCTTAGAACGATCTGGTTTACAAGCAAATTGTAACCCTAAGCCTGGGGCCAGATTCGTTCGGTTAAAAATCCAGTAGCTACAATATATTCGAATCCGGACAGGTATTAAAGAAAACGGAGCCCTGGGATCCATCAAAGTATAGCCATGCAGCTTCCAGGGCACCTCGGCTTCAATGCGTAAATTACACACAGTCGGAGGGTACTCACCGACAGAATTTGCCAAAAGCTTTACTGACATGACCAGTGGCCTGTGAAAATCTAGGCGGGAGTTTTTGTCACCTAATAGCTTCTTCACCAGCGCAGTCTTTCCATTGACAGCAGGCACCGAAACGACAATTGGGCACGGCATCATATCGGTTTTTGTTCTGGGTGGAATCTTGACATTTGTAATACTTGACCCTTGCCCAGGCAATAACATCCCTTCTTCAGAAATTCCAAGTTTGTCTGACAGTTCTAACACAAAGTTGATAGGACAGGGGAGTAAATTATCAATGACAAGAGCAGGGAGGAAGGACATCAATATTTCCGGCATATCATCAATCGTTTCGACATGTTCCCGCAATCGTGAAACGTTAATCTTATCCCCGCACAAGTCACTTACCGCAGAACACACACGGCAATTAAACACCTCGTTCGAAGCTTTGCTTTTGAATTTGAAATTGATGAGAGAAGGAGAAAATGCTGAAGCGAGTTTTTTCACTTCTTCAGACGAGTCTTCCGGCTCAAGGTCAACAGCACGTTGCCGGTTATGGCAGCGATGCACATCTCTAATGATTTCTTGAACGCGCATTTGCCTAGGTTGGTAAATAAAATCGTTCCCAGCGTCTTTTGCCGTTGGTTGTACGTGGACATCCCCTTTAAAGTCAGGATCTAGAACATACAAAGGCAAGGCAACTATATAACCACTTGGAAAATCGATGATGTGGGTTTCGCTGTTATTTCCGCCATCTGTGATGACTATAGAGAGATTAATATGGAGGAGATTCTTCACCATCACCGATGATCGAAGGTGAAGAACTCTTTTCCCTGAGTTCAGGTATACATCGCATATGATTGTTTTCGAACGTGCGGCAATATGCAATTCTACTTCTTCAGCAGTCTGCTTATAATACGATGAGGACCGGACTCGTTTTTCAGCGTGAGGTCTCCGTTTCCCGTCTTTTCCTTCCGATTGTATCACTTTACGGACGCAACGCCCGACCTGGTCGATCGGTACAGGGGCTAATTCGAAATAAACACCGTCGCGCTGAAACCGAAAAGCGGCAACCCGGCTGTTCTTGTAGTCTTGTGGTGTTTCAAGATCGCCAGCCCAAGAATTACGCGCCCCAAACGTCTTGTCGTGTTTGCTAACACCAAACGGGGCCCGCCCCCCTGTAGCGACATGAACTACCTTGTTGTTTGCTACGTTCAACCATGGTCGTTTGATGCACTTCAGACAAAACTCATGCTCTCGTTTCACCTTTTCAGCATTTCTAGTTGCCATTTCGGGACACAGGTCGATACTCTCTTCCCAAACAACCGTATCAAGCCCCAATGAATTTTTTACCTCATGGCTCACAAACGAACTGCCCACCGATGATGATCGAACGCTCCCCTGGCATTCATCGCCCACGGATAAAACCGATACAGTTCTATTGATGGCTATCAAACACACAGGCGTAACGTTTATATCCAGCCTTTGTTCTGTCGAAACCATGATGCTTATGCCGTTGCTTTCTTCTTCATTGTCACCGAACGTTTTGCTTTTCCACTGCTCGATAGGCGCCGCCATTGAAAGATTGTTTGCATCTTGTTTATCCAATTGTTTAATGCTTGCCTTTACAGGCCATAGCTCAACAAGGGGCTCCCACAAGCTCAAACTCTGGTTGAAAAAATCAATTGCAACAGAAATTAAAATTTCTGATTTCATGTAATTATGCAAACTTTTCCCTCCTAATTGAAGCGAATCGGTTTGGTACAACGCTGTGAGTCTCCACAGTGATAGTTGTAGAAGTGGCAAATAGTACTCAATATCTTTCACGATGGTAATGTAAATGGCAGGGATCTCTACGTATACATTATCAGCAAAACCGTACATTTCTTTGCTTGTAAGTTCCGGCTTGTCTTCGATTTGCTCTGTACTGATTTGTTCCGCTGTGCCATCATCTTCCGATTCTACCTCCTCGCCACCTCCAAGCAACACCGAGACGTTCATAAGCGTCACGTAATTCTTTTCAAGGAGAACGATATTGAGAGGTTCGGACGCAGTCATAGTGATCGTTCGGGAACACCGTTTACTATTCACTCCTTTAACTTTCTCTTTTTGGATCAGTCGCACATGGGTTTGGAACGGCTGGATTAAGTCGTCGTTTGATTGGGAAGTTTCGGAAAATTTTGGAGACGATCGATACCCTCGCAGATTGAAAATGTTCAATTTTAAATCCATGTCAATGTCCGTTGTTTGCAAGTCAACATCAATTTGGAGTGACACGCATATAGGGGTATCGTTGGGATTTTCCATCACGTCTCCAATGACGGCACATATTTTTGTATCTTCAAGAAGCAGAAGCATAGTATTCTGGTATTCTATTGGCTCAGGCCACGGTGGATATGGCCCATCCCAGTCCATCGGATCCTCGGCTGTCCAGTAGTTAATGAAATCAAGCAGACCAGGAGAAACGACCAAATCCAACCCGTTAAATTGCAAATCGATGACACTGTCACACTTCAATTTCTCCTCGCCCAAATCTGCTTCCAGAACAATAGCATGGTATTTTATTGACCAACCTTTCCCCCCTTCCGTTGCCCCTTTTAAAACACATAAATACTGTTCAGCAAAGTTTTGCCTCGACTCGCCGAGATCATATGCCAAGAGGGTCGCCGCATTGATGTCCACTAACATTGATCCTATATTTGTGGACGCATAATTCAGTTTTGCATCTTTTAAAACAAGTTTAGTCAAACACACTTCGGTATATTCATCTAGTGTCTCCCCAGAGGGGCGGAAGTCTGACAATTCCAATGCAAGAGAGCGAAATGTTATGGGGCATTCCAACCACTTTGCGGCACCATCGATAACTGGCGGAGGCCGATAACTGGCTAATGGTTGTACAACAATGAAATCTTCGGATAAGTTTCGAGAGAGAAGTTCTAGAATGAAGCAATACTGACGGTATGACAACGCAATCGTTGCTTCCGGAAAATGCAGTCCAATCACCATAGGTGCAAGCTTGCCGTTCATAGCCCCAGAATCATTTATTTTCTCTGGCATGTCAAATTGCATTTCCCAGTCGACAGACGGTATCAACGCCACACCATACAAATCGCTGCTCGCCGCTTGTGCTGCGCCCAGACTACCAGAGTATTTCTTTGGAGTTTTCAAATATGTCATGAAAGTGAAGTTTACCAGCGATATCCTCATCTTTCTTAGCCTTTCGGGTGTTTCTTTCTGGTTCTGTACGGCATGCCCGTTGATATTTGCCTTCCCCGATTCATCAATATATTCATCTAGGTGTCCATCGCTAATGCCTATAAAGTGATCTAAATTTTCTTGGGTGCTTCGGGCGACTGGGGTGGCAGGTCTACTAGACGGTCTGCCCACTTTAGTGGCAATTTCGTTTGAAAATGCCATGAAGTGATCGAGCATTTCTGAAGTGTTTCTATATCGGTCCGATTCAAACTGATCCTCCGGGCTAATATTTACCGCTTGAGATGCATTTAACAAATCGTCATCGCCTGCGGCTTCTTCCCAGTCTTCATCATCAGAGCTTTCGTTGTAAGACATATACAATTCTTCATCTGTCTGTTCGCCAATTGTTTCAACGTCGGTGTCATAACTTGCGGCCTTCAGATCACCAAGATGAATGACGGTAGAGCCAGCTTTACGCTTTGCAGGAGAGTCAAAAAAATCTTCATCGCTATCACTACTTCTATCACTATCAGACGCGAACGTTGCTTCACTAATGCGGGGGGTGCCTTGCAAACCTTCACCACCGGCACCTATGCTGTTCGGCGAACTTCTTTGCGGTGCAGTATCCAACTGATCGCTATTCACTAATATTAATTTATCCATGCAGATTTCTCCACGTTGGTGTGACGTAGAGCTAAGAGGAATGCAAATCTTAAAATCGTTTGCGATTACTTTCATTTTGGGCAAAGACGATGGGGTATAATAAACCTGCATGTCTGGGTTCTGCTGCATGTCATAATACTCTTTCATCGACCCTGGCCACAGCGACTCGTAGAAGTTATCCAAGTACCAAAAGAATTCCGCAAGAAACCTTGCAAGATAGTTGTACTGCACAAAATTTAAATGGACCACTAAATTGGAATCGTAGCCATTAAACAGAGGGCTGCTGTCGTACAGCACGTTCAACGCAGAAATCTTTTTCTCGTCATTTTGAGCCAATACCAAGTTTGCCCATTTTCTATTTTTGCTAAATATTGTGCATGTCGTGCTTAGTTGGTTGCTTCGCAACAGGTAACCGTTTTTCCACGCACAACGTTTCCAGCAAGTGAAACATCTGGAAACAATGGCTGCGTCTCGCAACGTCCCGGCCCGCTTAACCTTAGGCCTGATCAAGGCTCGGTTTGCCGCGGTCAACAATTCATCGTTTGTTATAATGCAGCCTTTATACAATTTTCCAGGTTCGGTATGGTCCAAAAACGACAAACTACCCGTATTCAGCATGACTCTCATAGACGCCAGTGTCGCCTCGTACCCGATCAGCGCATTGGCAAAGGTCAACGACCCCACACAGCTAGTGGTAGCTTTTTCAGATTTTCTATTACAATAATCCAACAACACTGCGAGGGTTCCCATACTTAGCCTCACATTTAACTTTTCAACGGATGAACCGTCTTCTGTCGGCATATTTTCTGGGGCAGGCACTGCGGTTGCATCTGGTGTTACACCGGCAGCAGGTGACGGCGCTCCGTCATCGCCAAAAAACCTTGTCAAAATTGCCAATAAATCTAAATTCGAAACTATTGTTAAAGCGCCTATGTGCGCGGAAACATCTGTCCCGGCTTTACATATCGCAGCATCCGGGGAATCTGGTGATACCATCCATACTTTACAATTCAAAAAATCGCTATTGGTTTGACTGTATTCTCGATTTGCCCATTCATGCGTTGACACTGCTTTGTCGTTGATGAGATAATGTTGCTGTTCTCGAGGAGCGCTTGCGGCCTCTTGCGAGCTGAGCAAGTCTTCAATGGCAAAACCTTCGATGGCCGCAAATATTGACGAATCGTATGTTCTTGCCAAGTATTCCACCGTAAGTCCGCTCAAAGCGACGTGGATAATCTCTTTTGTCAACCCTTCGACATAGTGCGGTTGGCCCAAAACCGTGCTGCTTCTGGAACTTAACGATACAGAAACGTTTTGAATGCTAATTTGGGCTGCTATGCTGACACTTCGCTGAAGAAGGCGCAAGCTTGCCGATGAAAGTCCCGCATTTGGCGAGCGTTTATCGGGTGGTGCAACAGCCCCTTGATCGGTGCCCATTGCGGTTTCACGGCCGCTCACGTCCACGTTTTCTGGCGATGCGAACATCGTTTCTGATAGCAATTGGATCTGCTTTAACTTTCTGGAGCTTAGGCGCACATCTAAACTCTTAATCATGCCACCAATGCGCAAATTCGGCGTATCAACATGGAACGGAGCAATGCACCTATCGACTTGCAGTTCGATGTCAAGGTTTGTGATGAGCTGTAAATCGTGTTCGGTCTGGGTCACTTCGTCGCGGTAATCTTTTAGCCGAGATGCTATGATCACTTTCGTACCGGTCACCGTGACGGCCAACGGATCGTACTCCTGAGAGGGCTTGTGAAAAGGCGTTACGGCGTCTGACAAAGAAATCTCTTCGCATACGAGGCCTTCAACACTCGCAATAGTTAATTCTCCTATGGCTACACAGAGCATTAGATCGTGCCCATTCCCTGGCAACGAGCCTGCACCGTCCCCCTCCGCGGTCCAGGACACATCTGCCGGGACCAAAATTGTTGGGGGCGATATCGTTACGTCCACTAACATCTTTGAAGAGCTTGAAAGAACGTCTTGCGCTTTGGCAGCGCTTGTTTGCCGCAGGGCCTCCGCTTGCTCTGCAGCAGCAAATATGAAATTGTCTAAATTGACCTGTTCCTCCGGTGCGAAAAACGCACTCACCCCATCCAGAAAGGGGAAGCTAACCGTAATGTCTAACGGCCGGAACGTTAATTTGAGGTGCGCTGTGGCTGCACCGGAATCGCTGCTTGCAGCAGCGCTGGTCAAATAGCTTAGCTGCAGCAGTTGGTTGTCGCCTGCCCTTTTCATGGGATGCATCCGGTTTGCCGGCCGCCGTACAATCTCCAAACATTCTTCGGCAGAATCCGACCCCACGTCTTGCACGTGCAGATTATTTATGTGAGCATTTACAAGCGTTGAATCATTCAGCATTTTAACAGAGGAAAACAGCGAATCGATTTTTAAGTTCATGACCGACGATTTGTCCCAAACCGTCCCAATTTGGACATCAATAGAGGAGAGTTTAAAGTTCAGAATCATGGAAGCTCTATCTTTTGAGCCTTCAGCTATTATTGCAATCATCTTGTCCCTCTGCTCGGCCCCGTTGGCGAACAGTTGGTTGAATTTCTTCTTCTCCTCCTTGCTAATTTGAAACTCGCCCTCTTCGTCGTCTTGGTGCTCTTCCTCTTCGGGATCGGCGCTCCCCCACATCCAAGCGACCCAACCCTGCGACTCCCCTGCCGCGCCCACACCCGTCGCACACCGCATTTTCTCTTCTCGCAATTCTCCCATCACTTCGTGCTCCGCGCGTTTCCTCATTTCCACTATTTCACCTATTGCAAAGTTATCTTCAAGCCGAACAGCCTGAGCAGTTGCGGCTACGTCCGCGCTCAACTTGGTCAGGCCAAAGGTTTCCGCGTACTTCTTGTTTTTCCGTTTTTGCAGCTCTATGTACTCTTTCCTCTGCTTCACGGTGAGAACGAGCTTGTCCCACCGCAAGCTCTTCTTTTTTTCCCTCAGTTCCAGAATGACGGCATTGTACGCATAATGCCACCACTTGGCGGGGTCTTCCCTGACCTGGACTTTTGGGCGAAATTTGCGGTTTTTCGAGATCGTCGCATGGTTGGAAAAGAACGAAATGCAATTCAGCAGGTCTCGGTACTGGCGCTTGGCCAGCTTGACCCCAAACGTTGAAATGTCGATTCGCACGTCCATCGCAGGGGGGAGTTTGCCCGTGCCGTAGTATGCCGCGGCCCCCAAGCCCCCAACCATTTGGTCGTCGACGGCAGCATATATTTCCACCGTCACGGGCTGGACAAGAAAGTGCTTCGGGGTGCACGGCAAGGGCGCCTCGGCCTCCCCGTCACCATCCGTTATGCCTAAATTTTGCATCTCGTGAATCAAAACTTCTGCGGTGTCGTTGTCCCCGACGCTGATGTAATTTATCTCCTCGTGAAGGTCCGAGTCAAAGTAGACCGCGAAGCCTTTGATGACGAAGGCCTTGCGAATCATCCCATCCGGTTTCGTCACCAGCTCGTCCCCGCGGGAATCGATGCTCGCCTCCGCAATGTTTTGAAACGAGGCGCCGTCCAGTCGGATTTCCTGCAAAACCATCCCCACGGCAAAAGGGTGCCTTGGGTCGGAGCTTTTGTCTTCCAGACGGATGTGCACGTTCGAAATAACAAGTTTTAAATTCTGTACAATTTTGGTGATCATTCCAGCGAAATACCCGCCACCGCCCCCGCCGCCCCCCGCCGCGGCGTCCTTTTTTTCCGCCGCGTTAAGGGCCTCAAGCTGAGCACTCCGGTCCGCGCTCTGCCTCGCCTTTTCCTCCTCCTCGTTGTATTCAAACTGATCGGACGGGTATGCAACGCAGTAAAGCCCATCGAGCTCAACGATTGAGGGGGAAGAGCCTATGCTGGACCAGGGTATGTTCAGCCTGAGCGTCTTCAAGTACCCACGTTTTACCTGGACCGGTAGCTCCAAAAAGTCCAAGGCCTCTTCCTGGAGTTCGAGGTCATGAAGGACAACGTCACCTCCCCATATCGATATGTTTAATTTGTCCGCGTCCAAGCCTTTCACCAACCACCCCAGGTACTTTGTCAAAAAGTACGAGGCAACGCGCTCAAACATAGTACACACGCACAACCGCCCGCGCCGAAACTAAACGATACGGACGAGTGCAGGTAGCAGACAGGGTATACTCTCTCGCCCCTCCCGCGCACTCGATCTCTTTCTGTGTGTGTGTGTGCGCGTCTGTCTCTATATTACCCACGCGAAGCGGAAACAACACGGAACCACAGGTAAAGATATAATTATTCAATGTTTATCACAATTAAGTCCTGCCATTCGAAACGTTAAATATTGTTATCAATTAAATTATAATTATTGGTATTCATTCGTACTATTAGTCGTTCTAAACTTATCTTTTCTTTTTTATTAGTATAGAGAAGAAGATGATTTATTTTTTTATTTTATTTTTTTTTTTTATTACTACCGGTAGTAGAAGAAGAGGAGGAGGAGAGAGTATTATTTTTATTATTATTTAATTATTATTATTACTATATTCATCATATCATCTTCTTCTTCTTTTTTATTTTCTTTCTTCTTCTTTTATTTTCTTTCTTCTTCTTCTTCTTCTTTTATTTTCTTCTTCTTTCTTCTTCTTCTTCTTCTTCTTCTCCTCTCTATTTCCTCTTCTTTTATTTTCTTCTTCTTTCTTCTTCAATCTTCTTCTCCTCTCTATTTCCTCTTTAATTCCATTAATATCTCTCTTCTTCTTATCCATCAGCCATCAGCTCAAATAAATATTTTAATAAAAATATCTTCAACAAAAAAGTAGAAGAAGAAGCCTTTTTTTCGATTTCTTAAAATATATTTGTGTTATTGTAAATACCTTAATATACTTATAATGATATTTGTATGTTAAATAAATATATATACCTAGCAACAACTTTCATGGCATTTCACATTTAATACTGTATAATGTTTTTCTATTATTTTTCAATTGGTTTATGTTCCTTAATTAAAAAAGAAAGAATAGAGTACGAGGCCACCGGAAGATACTTTTTCCCTCGTTCTTTCCCCCGTTGAAACATGCACCAAGGTTAGTCCGGCCGACCCGACACAACCTACCCTAACCGCATCCATCCAACTGCTTGCCTTGGCCTCAATGCCACCATCCAACTGCTTGCCTTGGCCTCAATGCCAAGCCGATGGACATTGTAGGGGCACTCCAGGCGGTAGGTACTGCATCGCTAACTATATACCACTGGCTCTCACTCCAGTCTTCTACTTGCAAACCTTGGGCCTCCGCGCAAGACTGGGGACCTAATGTCGTCTAAAATGCTATCTGGCTTGTCAGCCCGGGCTGCAGCTGGAATGTTGATCCGGTTGTAAAAGCGACTTCGGTGCTGGTCCATGTTACGCTCGCGCGGGACGTTCAAAGGGGATATGGAGCGAATGCTCAGCCGTTCACGGTCCGACGCCTTCGGTTTTGAACTATAGAAAAATGAAAAACAACAAAAAATGGACGAAGACGGCTTCACACCATCTTCAGGCACCAACGGCGTTCTATCTGTGGCATAACCTGCCATTTGAAAACACGCCAAAAATATATACTAATTCCCACAAGGAAGACTGTAAGCTTCGAAAGGAAAGGTTCACTAACACAGAAGGCAGCTTAGGATTTCAAACGCCCGCGGTGGTTGCCAGACTCAAAAACCAAACCACGGCGGTTCTTCGATCAAACTTCGCAAGAATACGGATGCTGGGTCTATATTTGAATGAGTCTCAGCTGTTTACCATTTTTTCTCTTACTTCTCCTATGAGTAAACCTTTGATTAAATAAAACTTCGTCGTACGATGTTTCAATCTTACTCTAATGTGATGATTCAACAATATTTTTTTTTTTTTTTTTTTGAATTTTTTTTTTTTTTTAAATAATATAAAATAATAATAATAAAATAGGAGGATGATGTTCTAATTAGGGTCAGGACGGACGGAGTTTAATACAAACAAATAATACTTCCTATATTGAATATATATAGAACAATAAGTAGCAACTGATACATTGATTATCATTAAATATGTTATTGTATAGGGAATATATGTTTTAATATTAAGTATATAATATATGTACGATAAATGTAACGGACGCCTTGTATTTCTATGTTAATGAAAAAACAAAGAAGTGTGAATTTTGATTTTCTTCTTTTCTTCTTTTCTTCTTCTTTCTTCTCTTTTTTTCGTCGTCGCGACGACGACGAATGATGAGGATGTTGTTGTTGGTAAATTTTATTATTTTACTAGTTACTTGTATGTTAAATTGATAAAGTTACAACAAGGTATTTTTAGGTAAAATAACTAATAATAATAACGTCGTAACGACGATGACAATGTAATAAAATGATTTCAAAAACTTAACAGAAAGAAAGGAATGGAGAGTTTTGTTAAAAGAAATAAAAGACAGGATCGTAGATATTTCGTTTTGTGTGTCTAGTTGTGTTCCTTTTTTGTGTAGGTTGCAGCGCTGCGATCTGTTCGCGATCTACGTTTTTGTTTTTTTTGTTTTCGGGATGCCGACGCGACGGTTCCCGTATCGAAGGAAACCGAGCGAGCTCGTGACGCATAGGATAGCTCAGGTCACTGGTAACCAGGATGGGGTGGAACGTGCCAATCTGTACTTGGTGCAGGAGTTGGGGCCAACGCTGTTTATGGTTAGGCATGAGGAGGAGGAAACGGTGACGGTCCCGGCGACTACGACGCACTCGCTTGAAGACGGGGCCACGACGACTCCGCCGACAACGAGTACCGAGACGAGGTCCCGAAAGTATAAGGTTGCTATTGGGGATATGCAAAAGTGCACGTGCGGGGATTCCGAAGTTTGCGTCCACGTTCTTTTTGTCATGATAAAGCTTTTACGCGTTCCGGCTACCAACCCGCTGGTGTGGCAGCACGCCTTGCTGGACAGGGAGGTCAACGATATCCTTTCCGGAACGTTTCGACGCCGAGCGGAAGCCCGCCGTCGCCCCCCCGTTCGCGACTTTCTCCGCCGGTCGTCGACGCCGTCGACAGTGGACGGTGCGAACGGGTGTGGGGGGGTCGAGCGGCGAGCGATCGAGGAGGGCGACACTTGCCCGGTTTGTTTGGATGACTTAAAGCCTGGAGCCAAAGACCTGACGTACTGCAAGAAAGGGTGTGGGAAGCAGGCCCACGCGAAGTGCATGAAGATGTACGCGGAGCACAACCAGTCGGTGGGGAAGAAGGTGACGTGCCCGCTGTGCCGTACCGACTGGGGGCCCATGGCCCTGCACGAACTGAAGAAGGAAGTGGCGGGGGTGTCCAACCACCCCCGCGTGCTATGTTGCCACTGCCCATCTCGACAGCAGATAACAGGGACCAACTACAGGTGCATAACCTGCGCGCGGTACGACCTGTGCGACCGGTGCTTTCGGGGCACGGCCGTCCACGCCCAGCACCAGTTCGTCAAGCGGGACGCGCCTGATGCGGAGTGGAGCCCCGCCCCTAGGGTTCGGCGAAGGCGGGGCCCCGCGGCCCTTGCGAATTCAGGGAGAAACGGGCAGCGTGCGAGCGGCCTGTCGGCCAGCCTGTTGAGTCAATTGCAGGACATTCAGTCCCGGCGGGAGTTTTCGAGCGAGGACTACGAGCTGTTGCTGCAGCTGGACAGTAGTGTGCGAACGAACTCGCGGCGAGCGACCATGGAGTCCAGGTTCATTTACGACGACACGACCACGGTGTCCATGGAGGAGTACTTGACGGACCTACTCAAGCAGGGCGGGGGCACCAGCGGGAGAAGCCGGTCCTCGTCCTCATCGATCCCCGCGCTAAGTAGTGGCGTTGGCACGATGTGCGTGGAATGCCCCGGGCGCATGTCGAACTCGGGGGCTAACATTTCTCGTTTGCCGTGCGGGCACTGGCTTCACGAGTCCTGTGCCGCAGGGTTTGTTCGCCGTGGCGCATCCAGCCACTACAAGTGCCCCACGTGCGACCAGACGGCCTTCCCTGGCCTGTGCCGAAAACGGCGGAGAAGACGCGCCCCTGGTGCCGCAGAAAGGATTGTGGAAACAGCAAGTGCGCAAACGGACGCGTCTGACATAGCATTAGTGCTGGAAGCTACGGGGTTTACCGTAACCACTGGAGGAGGGGCGAGCGGCGGTGCGGAGGCGACGAGTGCCGGCGCCCGCCCAAGGCCGTCCTTGGTAGTGCCCCGGGGAGACCGTCGTCATGCGCTGCCGCGTCGTGATAACACAGGGGGTGCCTTCAGCGCCCCGCTTGGGCTTACCGTCCGCCCTGCTAGCACTGCCGCTAGCGTCGGAGCATTGGGCATTCCAAACCCTGCCCCTCGGTGTTCCAGGGCCTCATCGTCTTCTGCGCTTCGCCGACGGCGCAGCCACGGCCTCGCGATTGCCAGCCAGGCAGACACGGCGAACCCTGCGGGAAGCGCGTCCATGCCCGTGCTGACCGTGAGCGGCGCTGGGCGTGGCGCGGGGGTCACACCGCCGCCGCCAGCACTCGAACCGCAGGCCGCAGGTTTAACGCGCATAAGTTTCGGTAGATCAATGCCTCTGAAATCGCGAAAACCGAAAAGGGAAAACATTCCCAACAACAACACGTTGGCCCTCGGAGCGCCCATCGCAAAGAAACGAACAAGGGGGAAGCGGATCACAGGCCTCACATTTTCGAGCCGAAAAGTTGGGGATACATTTTTGTAAATAACAGCGAGATAGTAATTATTTGTTCCTAAATAATCAAAGTTGTTAAGAAATAGCACATACACACCACGCACCACATCTTATTTTTCGCAAAATTGCTTTTCTTAATAACAGCGCTAATTTTCTTGTTTTTTTTCTTAATACTACTCGTACACTTGACTCCAATTCAAAGAAGAAGGTTATCGATAAGGCGCACCCCGCCAATCTGCACGGCGACGGAAATAATTGCCCCCCGCGTCAGGTCAATGTGATCCAACTCCTCCATATTGTGCTTGCTTGCAATTGAGATATAGTGAACCTCCTCTATTCCACCCTCGTTCTGGTAAACGTCCTCGATGATTTCCTGCAGGTAAGATCGGGGCATCGTCCGTTGCCCCCCACATCCCCCACCCCCAGCCAACGAGTCCGCCACCCGTTTCTCGGCGTAATATTTCTCGGCTTCCCGCAAGCCCCGGTAAACGACTGGGGCGATTCGCCTTCCGTCTTTGCACAGGTTGGCATTGCGACTGCTCATTGCCAACCCGTCAGACTCCCGAACAGTCGGACATACTTCTACGCGCAAAGGCATGTCCAAGTCGTCGACCATCGTCTGAATCACCATTGCCTGCTGCGCGTCTTTCTGCCCGAAATAGCTGGTGGTTGGCTGCACGATGTTGAACAGTTTGGTAACCACCGTGGCAACCCCTCTAAAAAAACCAGGCCGCGAAGAGCCTTCTGCAAGGTTTCCATCGCTGTCGGGAACTACCCACGTTGCGTGCGTGCCGCTGTACATTTCTTTTGAGTCTGGCATGAACACCACGTCGACCCCCTCGTCCTTCAAATATTGCAAGTCACGTTCGATATTCGACGGGTAAACGTCAAAGTCTTCGTGTGCGGCAAACTGGGATGGGTTTACAAAAATGGAAGCAGCAACAAAGTCATTGTTTTTCCGCGCCTCTCGAAAGAGGCTCAAGTGCCCCTCGTGCAAAAATCCCATAGTCGGCACAAACCCAACCGTCGCCCTCGGGTTTTTAAAAATTACGCCCTGCCGGTACGTCCTCATTTCAAGGACGTTTCTCGCCACCACCAACGCTTTCGCATCCTTGGACCTTAAGAACGTTCGACGCATGATGCGCGCGCCTCGGGAAAAATGGAATTAAAAACCTAAATATAACCATAAATTTTATTGTTTCTATTTGATTGTTAACCAACCACTGGGGTTATTACTTTTCTTCTTCAGTCTCAAATATAAGACTGTTAATCAACGATAAGCTTAAGTCGGAAGAAGAAGTCGCGCAACAAAAAAATACAGGTACCACTGCTGCACAACAACAACAACAACAAAAAAAAGCACATCATCATCACACAACAAAAAGAAGAAGAAGAAGAAGAAGAAGAAGAAGAAGAAGAAGAAGAAGAAGAAGAAGAAAGAAGAAAGAAGAAAAAAAAAAGAACTTCCTCCATCATCATCATATTATATACCTATGCTGTGCCATTGTCTTTAGTTGAAACCACAATTTTTAAAAAA
>LT642228.1:0-30621 GCA_900128585.1 Stramenopiles sp. TOSAG23-3 | reverse complement strand
GGGTTGTTCCAAGAGACAACGCGTACGGCATGAAACAAGCGACGGCAATCGCAGATTCCCAAACGATTCGCACAAAAAAGATACGCTTGTCGATGTTCAACAGGCAACTGTATCGCGAGTGCGAGTCGATCAGTGATAGGTGGTCTCCCCGTTTTCTACGAGAGGCCCTTCGCCTTTTTCGCGCCAAGGCATCGTTTGTCACAGTGCTTATTATACTGTAGACGAATCCAAATTTGTGTATGTCATCACCGTTCATTTCGTCGGAGTTGTCTTCTCCAACCATGCGTTTGTGTTTCGTCAACATATTTCTACCCACTTTTTTCATGCTGATATCGACCAGTGTATACAAAATGCAAGGTATGCACAAGTGCCACGAGGCAAGCGCTATACCGTGAGCAAACGATACGGCGGGGTCTATTCCAATATACTCAGTGGCAACGGTCTCCTCCATGGACGCCTTTATTCCGGCACTGAGGACGAACACTGAAATCGACATAGCAAGGCACAAACTGTACGCCTTTCCTTGGCTGTGAAGGCAGATTAGAAATTTGCATATTTGACACATGTTGTAGTAGTTTTTCCATTTTGCATTGGAAAGCACGACCAGCTGAATCAACCGAAAGACAGACATCATAAACACCGGCATCGAACCGTAAGCTGCGTAGAGCCAGTAACGCTTAATTAACATTACATCGAACACGCATGTGTCCAGTATGACCATGTCGGCATGGGCAGTGAACGCGGCGTAGTCGCCAACGCAGACTGCGCACGTCCCATTTTTACACCACCCTTTATAAGTGGACCCTTTGCTATTAATCTCGCACGGGAGCAAACCGTTAATACCGTACTCTTTCAATTGCCGTCCACATGCGGCTAAGTATACGGATCCTGACGACACATCGATGCCCTCATTGGCTGATGCATCACCCACATCTTCCGATGATGGTGACGGTGACGGGGATGGTGGATCGTTAAAACTAAACGTGGGCATTTCGCCCGAAAACGGACAACCGGCAAATTGGTTGGCACAATCTGCTTCTGCATTTTCACACAGCACCTGCACGGCGAAGAAAATGCCCAGAAGCAGTTCGGTAGACCTTGCCTGAACCATGTGTTTTGACCTTAAGCCATAACGAAGCTCTCATAAAGTGACCAATGACGTCGTCGGAACAAATGTTCGGGTACTGCGGTGCCTCGAACGTATTTGGTAAATGGAGCCACCGATTCTGGTGGAGGTTGGTAAATTGTTCTTCGCACATAAATGTGAAAAAAAAGAAGTAGTGGTGTGAGAAAAACAAATTATCTATACTGTTATTATATGACCTACTATAAATACTACAACACAACCCTCCTCCTCCGTCCTATTCTATTTTGTTTTTTCATTTGCACCATTCTGCCTTGGTACTACAACAATTAAAAAAAAAGCCTTATTATTATCTGTTGAAAATGAAAAAAATTATAACAATATATTTTATTTATAATATAATATAAATATCGTTAAAAAAATGTTTTGATATTTTTTTGTACTGTAGTAGTATTGTATTTTATAACGACTAATTCATAGTAAGTATATAAATAAAATCAAAACTGACGACGAGAAGAAGATTAAAAAAAAATAATAATTTCCCCTGCTCTGTTCTTTTATTATTATTATAAATGATGGATTTTATAATATAATACACTAAAAAATATAACTATAACGATAGGTGTTCTTCATAGGGAGATAGAATCGGGGAGGGCTCAATCATATAAATAAGAAGGTAGTAAGATTTTAAATATTTATGTTTTACCATGGTCATGAAAATTATTTATTCCATTGGAAAAGTGTGAAACTACAAGCATCAAACCAAACCCGCTCGGCTACACAAATGTACAGATCCAAAACCGAGCATCCCAATTGACCTAACCATTACAAGGCAGTTTTAACCTCCTCACGACCCTTCCACGCTTCAAAAGCACTTCCTGTGCATTACACTAGGACCGCTATCCTCATACTCTTGTCTGGTAACGTAAATTTGTTCAAATGTTCCCAAAGAAGCGAACATCGATCCACCGATCCACGACGCGTACTTCCTTTGCGAATCGACTACGACTTCGACGGGCTCGCCACCACACCGTTTTTCCATTTCAGACTGCATTCGGGATTTCAGCCCGTTGAGAAGAGACGTTCCTCCGGACAAAATAATCGAACTACGAAGGTCAGGTTGCAAGTCACTATCGCACTGCGAAATGCTTTCCAACGCAATGTCTGCTATGCCTACCTCGTTCGGTGAGTTGTTGCTATTCAGTTTTGTCTTGCCTTTGACGGTAGACGGTTTGAACAGCGCCTCCCCGACACTATATCGACAACGTGCGTCGATATTCAGCGCAGTCCCATCCGGCAGTTCGTACGCATATTCCGATTTGTCCGTGAGCACATCATGCTCGTAATTATCCGAGACAGCACACAGGGATTCTTTAATACCTCGGATAATTGCAGTGTGGGCTATTGAATTCTTAAACGCATGGCCTCTATCCTTGAGCATACTACGCAAATATGCCGTCAGATCGCCACCCGCTAAGGGAAGGGTTGTAGATGCATGGGGCAGCGCAAAACCTTCGAACACGGGGACCGAGTACGTTGCCCCTTCCCCCACTTCCACCACCAAGCCCCGCGTCTTCCCGCAAGCATACAACGACAGCACAGTTTGGTTGGCGATGTAAAGGCCCGGTACCTTGAAATGTTCAAACATGATTTCTGCACTTTTCTCCCTGCTCTGCTTGGAGCTCAGGGGCGCGTCGGTGATCAGCACGGGCGTCCCAGCGGCATCAGGGTCAACTCGGAGCTCGTCCTCGAAACAACGATTCCACACTGCGGTCATACTGTCCCAGTCCTGTACGACACCACGGCGCAAAGGGACTGGGAGTTTCGTTGAGCCTAAACCTTCACTGCTATCTTTTGGCCCCGATTTGGGCGACAAATTTCCCGACGTTTCCAAATGAGACCCTTGGGTATCGAACGTACAGTCTGGGGCATCGTGCCCTGCAAAACCAGCCTTGACGATACCTGTCCCTACGTCAATAACAATGGACTCACCTTCGGCACTTGGGTAGTATGACATCTTCCTCTCTGGTCCTTTGCCAAGCTTTTTTGTTCTGTTCAAAGGCAAAAAACGTTATCAGGGTTTTCTGTACATCTAAGGAATTATAACACAGACAAACCTGTTGAAAACTTAAGCATAGCTAAATATAAATACTTGTATTCAAAGAATGTAAACATTGCAAATTTTATTCAAACAAAACAGAAGAAGGGAGGAGGAGAGAAGAAGAGATGATGTTGTGACCTATTTTTTTTTTTTTGTCAATATTAGTATTCTATTACATTATACCAAGTAGCAGCTATATTTTATTTTTAAAAAAAAAACACCTAATAATAATATTTCTTGATTATTTTGATACTGTGTTTATGTACAACAATTTTCAACATTTATCATATTGCTTCTTCTTAAATAAATGAAACGACGATTGAACTGGTAATTGTCCAATTGTATTATCAAATGAAGAAGAAAAGTCCTCTACGAGAAATAATCAAAAAGCTTTTTTAAATTCCGTTGTTTTTTGAGTTCCTCATTTACTTACGTAGACTGTTTGTTGTCTTTATTTTTCGTATCCTTGTACAGTAGTTGTACAGGAGACAGTATGAATATTTTCATCTGGAAAATCAAAAAACATCAAAAAAATAATAAAAAATGTTAATTAAACATTTTAGACGACTGACTATTTTATACAATTATACTATAGTTTGATTTTCTTATTCTCTATTATTAAACATTTTATATTGATTTAACATTATTTTATTACTTATATATTATACGTAATCTAATATTTATACTTGCATTTTCTGTCCTTCTTAATGTGGTCAGAAGCTGCTCTGTTTCACTCTCTGAGATTATCGCTGAAGCTCTTTAGATACTGTGTCAATGTATTTATTATATTTTTGTCGAAGAATTGAATCAATCAATCAAAAAAAATCACAATAAATACATACTAATAATAAAGAGACGACACACCATCAAAATTGCCCGGGGCATTTTTTTATTACGTTTAGTACAAGTACTACTCCTCGTATTCTAAGAAGGAGAAGGTTGTTTTTGGTTCTTCTTTCTTTCTTCTTCCTCCTCTCTTCGTTCTTCTTTTTTTTCTTTTCTTTTTTTTTTTTCTTCTTCTTTTTTTCGAGTTTTTTTTTTGTTCTTCTTTATCATCACATCTTTCTCCCTCCTCCTCGTCGTCGTCTTCTTGCCTGTAATACTACTTTAGTTGTATATAATACGTTTGACTCGCATGCCAATTCTTTCGATTCCGATATATATTCCAATTTACCGTTCTCTTCAAATTTATACTAAAAATTGAAACCTTGCGATCTCCCATTGAGTGTTATCTGCCGGAATGGATGTCATCGATTTATCCGAAGACGTAAGCGATGGTATAAGTGGCATGGGAAATGGTGGTACTATTGACCTCGTTGATTCGATGGGTCCCACTGGTTTTTCCTCACGCAGAAAACGAAAACGTCGGGCGGGTAAAGCAGTATTGCAAAATATGGGGAATGGCGGAGCATCGACGTCAGAATTTTTGAGTGATAACGCAAAAGTCCATGACCTAAGCGCTAGAGTCAAGAGGCTTCGTGAAGACCTTCGAATCGCCGAAGAACAACTTAGTGTAGCAGTGGACAAAAAGCTTGCGTCCGCGACCACGGCGGGCCTGGGTGCGGACGGAACGCTCTCGCTGGAGAATGGCAGCGTGTTAGACAAGTTGAAGGAGACGCTCCAGTGTTCAATATGTTTAGACTCGTACACGACGACAAAGAACATTCACTCGACGGCGTGTGGGCACCTGTTCCATAAACGCTGCTTGGAGCGATGTATAAAGGCTGGCCACAAAAAGTGTCCGCTATGTAAAAAGGGCCTGAACAACCTTAAGCAGCTCCACCCGATATGGATTTAGTTTTCCCGCGGGGAAAAAAGGCTGTCTGCTGGTACCAATTTGATGGGTGGAATTGGTGTACTTGTAATAAATTCTATAAAACTATATTATGAGGGCTTGCATGTGAGCATTATTTTACTTCTCGCATACTATAAAAATTTGTTTCTTACTTCTCACTAATTCTTACGTTATATTATCATTATATTCGACTTCGTAAATTCTTAAGATACAATGCATGTACTGAAACCATAAATTTAAGTTTAAGCGCACATTAGACTTCTTTTACTAATTCCCAAACCGGTCAAATCCAGCAATGAAGTGAACAGTGGGCAAGTCCTTTTGCATGTCTATCGGTATCATAATCTCCTCCGTCTCTTCCGAGCCGTCGTCCCCCTGCTCCGTTTTAACTCCTTCGGTAGCCGCGCCCTTTCCCCCAGAGGTCATGGTAATGCCAGACCCCATCCTCAGCGTCCCCATCCCGTGAATTTTATCATTCCGAAACCTCCCCTCGTACTCCGACTTTGAGGGGAATATGTACATGCCTCTTCCATCCTTCACACCATTGCGAAGCGTCCCCTCGTAGCGCCCTCCGTCTGGGTACGTAATGACCCCACGGCCTTCCAGCTGGTTGTTTTTCCAGCTCCCTTCGTAGTGGGTCCCATCGACGCACGTCAACGTCCCTGCACCATGTCGCAAATCCCGGAACCATTCCCCTTCGAACACATTATTATTCACGTCTCGGGTAGTGCCATGGCCTTGTCTTACATTATCTTTCCATTCCCCGTTGTACACGTTGCCGTGTGCATCGGTATATGTCCCAAGCCCGTGGCGGCGACTCTCCCGCCAGTCCCCACTATATAGCGACCCATCATTATGATGAAACGTTGCTTTGCCATTTATCCGCCCGTCGGCAAATACCCCTCGGCACACCATATCCCCTTTCGAATTTGTGATGAGCCCTTGCCCATGTACCATCCCCTCTTTCCATTCACCTTCGTACATGTCCCCGTTGGTGTACAAGCAAGTTCCAAGGCCATCTCGCAGATGATCCTTGAACTCGCCCTCGTAAATTTCGCCGTTTATGGCAGCATGAGCACATCGAAAATCGCGCCCTTTGCCGAGGTCGTACACGGTGGCCAGCAGTCGGGGCGTCCCGTCCGGCATTTCGTCCTCCGACGAAGACGATTCATACTCCACAGGAGCGTCCCTGTTCATGGGAGGGCGGCCACGCCCTCTCGTTGGTTTCGGCTTCGGCTGCTCCGGCCGAAGTTGAGGTTTTCCTCGTGAAAACTGAGAAATTCCAGCGACTTGTTTCGCGCCTGAATTCTGGTCGCCCACGGAAACGTCCAACAGCCTGGTCGAATTTAGAACGGGACCGCCCCCCCTCGTACCGCCCCCCTCCCAAATGTTCGGTGGTGGGTTTCGTGCACGCAGCAGGGCCGCGGCTTTTCGCCGCTCTTCCAGCTTTGCCGCAAACTCAGCGAGCTCCTTTATTTTCTGCTTTTTTTCCTCGATGGCCTTTAGGCGGCACTCCTCTTCCATTGCTGCGCGCTTCTTCTCTTCTTCCTGCCGCTTCGCCTCATCGATCGCCCGTTGCTCAAGCTCCCTTCGCATGCGCTCTGCTTCTTTTACTTTTCGCTCCTCTTCTTTCTTCTTTCGCTCTTCTTCCCTCCTCCTGCGCTCTTCTTTGCGCTCCTCTTGCAGCCGTTTCTCTTCTTCGGCGCGTTGAATCCTTAACAAGCGCCGCTCTTCGGCACGCTCGCGTTTTGCGATCACGGCGTCCTCTTCTGCTTTTCGTATCGCCTCCTCTTGCATCCTCTTGAAACGGATCTTGTTGCTCTCCTTTCTTTGCCGCTTCGAGGATCTCGATGCTTCTGGTGTTTCGCTTGCGCCGCTCCCGCCTGCACTAAAGGAGCGGGACCGTTTCTTTACAATAGGGTCGTATACTTTCGTTAGACGCAACTCTTCTGTTTTCAGGGAATACTTTCCGGTGACCGTGAACTTTCCGAATTCGTTGATCCCGCGCCCAATCACTTGCACGGAATTGGTGTCCTCGGGGTCGACTTCTGTGCTAACACCTGAGATACTTGGCCCAAACCGTGAACGTAGGCGAAAATGCTCATCAATTTGGAGCGGCACTGAAGAGCTTGCGATGGGAAGCTCGAAACGCCCGTCCCACAAACCAACTATTGCATCCACGGCCCTCTCTTTGTCGCTCTGAGCAGCAGAGTCCTTTCTATGGTAGTCGTCCCCGCCCTCCGACCCGAAGAATACTGGGGACACTATCTCGGGAGAGTACAAACCTTTTTCCACTGTATCAAAGTCCGTATACGTGCGCTCCATGTTCTGGTGTATACACGCGGGATGCCTGTGGTATTTCGAGTCGCGTTCGTCCGGGAATTCCCTTGTGTATTTGAAAGGGTTTCCTTTCTTCCCTTTTCTTCTATTTGTAAAAACCCAGTCGCCACTCAATGTTACTTCCTCCGCTTCACGGATGAGCGAACCCGCCATGGTAATTGTATTCGCAGCCTTTTTCCGTCTCTCAAACGCGACAGATATTGATGCCCATGAAAATGATGGTGCCGCTATTGGTTTATCGCTCTCGGAGTTGCTCGACGCAGCCCGTGTTCTCCTCGAAGGCATCGTTTTGTAACGCAACGCTCCCTCGAACGTGGCACAGGAAACCGGGACAGCCAGACGGACAGCAGCACCCGAACGGTCGTACAAAGGGGCCAGCCACGTAACACTAAACCCGATGCCTAAATGCAAGCGGTAATAAGTTTAATTAGACGTGCGCTTTGTGTGTGGTTACGATAAAAAGATAAGATTTATCAATCTTTTTCTGGTTCCACAGGTTCAAACACTTCTTACAATTTATCAATAAAACAAATATAAATACACCACACCCACACCCCACCAACAATAATAATATAATAATAATAAAAAAAAATAAATTATTTAGATGATGATGATGATATGAAATTTAATATAAGAGAAAAAAAGAAGAAGAAGAAGAAGACGACGACGACGACAACATCTCATCGCACCTTTCTCATCCATACTTTTTTATTATTGTTGTTGTACTGTATTATTACTACTACTAAAGACAACGTGGCCCCATCATCAAAACAACACAACACAACAACAAAATCACACAGTAGTTGTCGATCGCGCCTTTTCCTCTTCTTTCTTCTTATTTTTTTATTTATCGTTTATTAAATTCTTATTACTTCATTCTTTCTTTCTTTCTTTCTTTCTTTCCTTCCTTCCTTCCTATTGCTTTATAATGCGCCGAGTATTATTATGGTGTAATAATTATGTTATCTCTCTCTCTAAAAAAAAATAAATCTTTTACGAGTAAAATGTAAATAAATAATATAAGCACAGCAAAGAGATGATTGAAGACCATTGATAGATTTGCGATCGATCACACTTGCGAATAAATAACTTTGTTCAACTCCTTCATCATCAAGCTCAAAAAAGCAACAACCAAATATATTTGTTATCATTGGAATAATAGAATACTATTTTATATACTTGTATTTAATCCTATTCAATGGATTGGAGTTTTTGTTGTTGTTTGTGTGCTGTGTGATGATGTATTAGTCTTCTATATAAATAAATATATATTTTTTTTTAAATTGGTGTAATATTAATTATAGTATTTTTGTTTTGAAGAAGAATAAGTGGATGGTCGTCCGGGTGGTGATGATACTTCGTAAAAACAACAACAACAACAACAACAAAAGCAATTTCTATCATCTCAAGCAATATTATTATATATACATATAATAAAATGGTACTACTAAAATAACAAACAACAACACAGGATGCGATGATGATGATGATGACTGACGTAGAACACGTACGGTACGTGGAGGCGGTGGGGATATTTATTGATTTCTTAGCATATATAACTAACTCATTAATGACATTTATTCAGTTTATTTTTTCTTTACCTTATTGCTTATAACTTTGGTTGAATATTTAACCCATCTATCATTTCGTATTTGTGTGCGCGGTAAATTGAGAAAGAGAAGTAAATATACACACTGAAACATGCAAACGATCAAACCGACGTTTGGGGACCTCCCAGAGGTTCCAAAAGAGAGCGAGCAAACGTCTGGGTCGGGGTTGTTGACAACTGTTGCGGTTGTCGGTGCTGGCGTGGTGATGGCTGCTGCGGGTTACTTTTTTCTTGGGACGGGTGGAAAGCGAAAGAAGAAAAAGAAGAAGAAAAAGAAGAAGGGTGGGAACAGCGGCGCTGCCAGAGCAAAAGGTGGGGCCTCTGCGAAAGCGAAGAAGGCCTCTCAGCCCTTGACTGCGGCCGCGGCGAGGAAGAAAAACGCAGCCCCTGCGCCGCCACGTGCTGCCGCCAACCCAGGATTCCAGGCAGGGTTCCTCAACTCTTTGACGGGAGGGGCGCAAAGCCCAATCAGGAGGGACACCCCTATCCCGACTGCCCAAGCAAATGAGTTCTTCGCGCACAAAGGCTGGCAAAAGGTCGAGCTTGCTTTCCTCACAGGCGACTCAAAACAAGCCCTGCAACACTTCGTTGCTTGCATGAACCTTCAGAAAATCAATTACTTCAAAGACACAGCCAAAGTTGGTCGAAGAGATTTTACCGCCAACGGTCTGTTTCAAAAGTGCATCGACTTTTTTACGTTTCCCAACCCGTACCGACTTGCAAACACGGCATTTGCCCATGCAAATCACAAGTACTTCTCCGACTTGAGGGCAGGCAAAAAGGTCGACCCAGACATGATGCCGGCTACAAAATATTTGTGCGGGTTCTGTTCAGCTCAGCTGGGAGACTTGAAGGCTTGCCAAAAGCTTGGCTGGACGTCCCGAAGCACCCGTCTCGCCACCGGAAACCAAACCCCTGTCAAGGGCTCCTTGCTGGCGCTGCGAATGACTAGAGAGGCGAAGACAACGAAAGTGATGATCGCGAATGCAATGCCCAGACAACGCGCGTTCAGGCTCGCGCAGGCAGCCCAGATAGCAAAAATGGAAGTGCGCCTGGTCAAAGATGTGCACGGGGAAGAGTCACAAGAATACCTGGACGCGATTATCTCTGCAAGTAAATTATCGCTGCAGTGCACTGGTATCAGTGGGGCGACCGCAGAGTATACGGAACAGTTGTTAGCGGAAGCTTCTAAACACCCATTGTTCGAAAAGAAAACAGGGCAAGAGCGAGGAATGACCACCGTGCTGCATGCGATGTCGTCCCTTATGGCAGGCAACACGGACGCAGCGGTACAAATAATGCTCGAGAGCATTGAAACGTTCAAATCTCTGGAAACGGAAAAGGCGTCGGAGACCGACCGTCGTAATTTTTTCTTTTTTGTAATTTCCCTCGTCAGCAAGGGAAAAATGTGTTCGGCGAAGCAGGTTGCCGAAGCGGCACTAGGCCTGCCAAACCCTACAGGAAAACGTGCCTTGCTCACTGCGTATAGCGACGCCATAGAAAGTTTAGAGCAAAGCTTGGTATTTTGTAATGGGGCAGAGTCTGTGGATGGCCATGATCTTGACGCTAAAATAGAGGCAGGGAGTGAGGCACTCCAAAACCTGGGAGGGAGCCGAGCGGTCCCAACCGACAGGAGAGCTATTTTTACCATGTATCCAGAGTGCTACGATGCGCTAGGGTACAAGTCCGTTAAAATATCACGTGTTGCAGCCCGCCTGCAGATTGAAGCCATCACAGCTCATAGTAGAAGCGACTTTATGTCAAGCGCACGAGCGTGCCGCATTTTAATTAAGCTGGCCCCCGTGGAATCAACCGATTCGAGCGTAAACGATGCGCTGTTGTCTACTGCCCGCCGCCTCTTGGCAAAGGTTGCATTATGCTTGATCGGCTCCAGTGACACTGGCGTGGAAAAAATGTTGGAGGAAGCGGCCACGGCGGCGAACCAGGAGCTGGAAGCTGAAACTTTAGAAAGCGTTGCGGGCAGCAACGGCAACGACGCTGTTTCCCGTGTTGGCACCCCCGCGGCCCAAATAAAAGACCCAGAAACTGTCAAATTGTCTCGCGTCATGGAGCTCAACGCACAGTTGGGCACCATAAAAGCCAGTTTCGGGAACGGTGTTGCGGCCGCGTCACACTTCAAAGAGTCGATGCGTGGTCTTATCGCTTTGAAAGAGATTAAATCTGGATTGGCAACCCCATTGAAGGTCGCAGACATCCGAAAGGAAACATCAAAATTCTTGGCAAAACTGTGTGCCTGGGTTTCAATGGACGATGCAGATACGAAAGTTGCAGTTACGGAACTGGTCCAAGTAGCAAAAGAAGCGTTGAGTGCGTACGACAATCCCGAGGAAGTAGAAGAAAGTACGAAGACAATAAATTTTGCCTATGCCTTTATGTACCACCATTCGGATGCAGAATGCAAAGCTACGCTTGACGCTGCTCACTTCGAAACCGTTGAGAACAAGGCCAATACTCCAGCGTCAAGATTTGCATGGGCTTTGTTGGCCGAAGCGGCAGCATGTGCGAAACACAAACAGGACCGGGCGGCGTGTTTGTATGGGACTCTCGCAATGGATGTCGGTACTCAATTATTTTCTCCCACTCGAAAGGAATTGTGGGGGCAAGTCCTTCAAATCTGGGTCCCCACGTTGTTCGCTGCTGGAGTAGAAACTATGGCTAAGTGCGGTGTTACTCAAGCAAAAATTGAGTTTGCAACGAACATTTTAAAAAAATTAAAAATAGCGACCGTAGACACGATTAACCAGCTGTGCGAATTGGCCGTGAAATTAGGGAAATTAAGGGAGGTAGGTGAACCGACCAAGGACACGCCATTGGCAGAGGAGTAGATGTGTTCCAGAGCGGAGAGTCCGGTGGATAGGGTTGCACGTCCAGCCAGTCGTTGGTCTGAAAGCGAACTCCGTCAACAAGCATTTTTCCTGATGATGAAAAATGAATCCTTTGAAAAATAAGATTTTAAGTTTAATGATATTAATTTGTGTTAGTTAAGTTTTAAATCATTGGCTGTTATTTAAAAAAGCTTATTCGTCTTGCTGTTCCTCCTCATTTTCCAGCTTTGACCCCATGCTGGCCATTCGCTTCTCCATCGCGGCGAGTCTTGCGGCCCTCATTTCTTCTCTCGATAGTGGTCTTTCTATTTTTTGCTCCATTCCCACTTTATTCTCAACATCCACGTCGCCACGTGCATCTACCTGGGAATCGGCGGTCGTTTCTTCGTCGCCTGCCCCCATTTCCTCTGGCACAAACTGAACACTATTTTTCAGCATTTCATTATCATCATAATGATCGGGGAATTCCCCGCTGGCACTATGAGGGCTGGCGGGGGCCGATCTGGATGCCCTGGACGAGGCAGGGGAAAGCTGTGACTTTGGAGATTCAACAGCAGATTTCGGCCTGTCTTCCCTGACTTGTTCGTTCACAACCGATGCTTCGTCGTTCTCAGCTGCCTCCTCGTTCTCTGCTCTCTCCTCGTTTTCTTTCGCTTCTTCGTTACTCTCCACCGCTTCAAATGGCACTACAGCTTCAGTTTCACTGCTGTTGTCATCGCCAATTTCCATTGGGGCCTCTCGTGTTTCTCCAACAACTTCCACGGGAGAAGGCAAATCTCCCACTTGTGATTTTTCTTCCCACACGGCCTCTTGATCAACAATTCCTTCTGTTTTCTCTTCGAACGCGGCGGGTACATTTTGCACATCATCAAGAACTTGCGACTTCTGCTCCCACAGCTCTTCCGGGGCTTGAACAGAAGAATCGTCCCCTGTATCTCGCATTTCTTGCAGGATCTTTTTCATATCTGCGTCTGGGTCCTCTTCTTCCTCTGGTTGCTCATCATACTTGCTTTCGTAGCTATTGTCGTGAGCATCGTACTCCGTTGGTTTTGATTCGTCAGCGTCACTGTTTTCATCAGCCTCCCCTTCCTGCTCTTCTTCGGGCGCAACTTCTTCGGGTAAAATTTCATGTACTTCTTCTTGGGCCTGAAAATCATAGTTCATCAGTAGATGATTGAATTCATTGAACTTCAAAAGAATCTCGTCTCCGATCTGCGAATCGTACATGACCTTGTTTTTCTTCGCTTGTTCCGTGCGCTTCTTTTTCATGGCTTTCTTTTCAATTTTGTCTTCTTCAAAAAACATAAGCTCCTCCTCGTAACGCGCCTCCCTCGCCTTTGCATCCCTTTCTTGCCAATCGCTCGTACCCTTATGTCCACAATTAGCACAAATCCCCGTATCAGTGCGGGTACCAACGTTGCAAATAAAACAGCACAATGGCATGTCTTCCGCGCAGGCGTAAGGATACTGTTCGTCGTCGCTGTCTTCCCCCTCATTTTCCTCTTCTTCCATTTGTGCTATAAGCGAGTCCTCTCTGTTTCCGGTCAATACAGACAAACGTTTTAAGTCGAATGGCGGAAGCAGGAACGGGTTGGTATCAATAAACCCGTTGCTCCGATGTGCCACATTTCCCGGGCGAAATCCGAGCCACGATATGACTTCTTCGTCGGAGCTTAACAGGGAGAGACTAAACTCATGCAACAGCGTTCGTTCCTCGTGTTTTTCAGCTGCCGGCAATACCGGCATACGCATGATCAAACGGTACACGTCTTCTCCTTGAAACATGAACGCTTGTTTCGTCTTATTCATTTTTTGCCATTCCTTCACTGCCTCGATAAGGTTGACGCAGGCTCGGCGATGGTTGCTGAGGCGGCGAGAAAGGTCTTTTCGCAGTCCAAGGCGCTTCTGTTTGCGGACTTCCTTGGACTTGAACTTTCTGTCCCTAGTTTTTTGCCAGTCCCATATGCACAGCTGGATTTCGACCACGTTGGACTTCAATGCCCTACTGAGGCGAATGCAGTTTGATTCAACTCGCTTGCGAGCCTCTTCACGCTTGCGGTCCTTGATAATGTCTCCTGCCGGTGGCTGGGGTTTGGGTGCCTGTTTTGGCCCTTTTGACTGTCTCTCAACCAGGGACACCCTTGGTTTCGATGACGATTTTTTCATGTTGCGCTGGCTGGACACAGCTTCATAGGTAGTCACCGGCGTGTTGTCATCCAGCGGCTGCATGCCCGGTGTTTCAACGGTGTCGAGTTCGCCCTCTAACCGCCCAAGCAACAGGGCAAGGTATGGGTCTCGTTGCTTCAGTGATTTCCCCTTTTCCTTTGGCAGGGGTGCCATTCCAGGGGTGCGCTGCATTCCATGGGCTCGTTCTAGGTTCCGACGGTGTTTTTCCAGCGCCTCGGTCGTTTCGTAACCAGGCTTTTTCTCATCGGCCTCTTCGTGAAAGTATTCCGCGACTTGCTTGTCGACGCGGGCCAAGGTCTTCTCATATTTAACCAACGCAGCCGTCGCAGCATCGTGTTTTTCTCGCAAAGGCGACGGGATAGACTCGGACGGACCACTTCCCATTTCGACACGGTTGCTAATTGAATTTGTGTTTGATGTAAAACGATTGGGATTCTTTTTAACCCTGGACCTCTCGGCGATCGGGACACGGGATTTGTCAGAGGAGCGCACGGTACGCCGCTTCACAGGAGTTGTCCTTCGCCTTTGAAAGGCCGGCAGTTGGTCGTCGTTCTCTTTGCCAGAGTACTCCGAAGCGCTCGTCAGGGATCTTCCACTTTTTGCCCCCATGTAATACTGGGGTTTGGCTGTTCGCTCGCTTTGTTTCACCATGCGGGCGCGATTGATTCGTTTCTCAGTCTGCTTTAGTCTGCTTTTCTTCATCTGGTTGATTTGTTTCCAATTCTTTTCGGTAAAGTCTTGGCCGTTGAGCTCGTCGTTCCCACCAAACGAAAAGGTCGAGGTCTTTACAGCAAGGCCTACTGTTTTCCTCCCACTCGATGTATTGATTCCTCCAGACGCAGCCCCATATTGGTTTAGGCGACGCGTGCCAGCTGCATCCAACGGTTTCGTCGAAAGTTGAGACGACTGCCTAACGGGTGGAGCGCGAGAGAATCGGACTGTCGAACCTCTCATTTCGTAGTGCTCTGAAGTTTCTACGCTTCTTGGCTGGGATGTTTAAAGTTCGTTCAGAAGATTCGTTGTTCTTTTTGTTTGTTGCTTCCTCGTTGCAAATAACGCGCCAGGAGTATTGCTCTCTCATATACTGTTAAAAACGTATAACCCTGATGTTCCGTTTCTGTGTTGCAAGAACAATACTTGCCTTAGTAAACTCAACAGCAACAAAAAAGTATGAAAGAACAGAAGATGATTTCACTCACCACTTCTTCTTTATTTATTTTTTCACAGGGACAGAGTAGAGGTTTCAAAACGATGATATAATAATTTGGAGTAGTTTTAGTGATAGAAAAAAAGAAGAAAGAATATATTGGAGGACGACTTTATACCACCCCAACAGGCAAGGCAAAAATAACCCGCTACAGTATCTATAAGTATCTAAGTATACATTTTACCATCAATCATTCTAGACATAAAGAGAATAACGGTTTTCAAAATTCATCATCATAGCATAGAAATAGAAATAGGTTCATCACAGTTCGAAGTTCACTCGCAGTTCTCCTCCAAAAACTTTTAACTGACAAAGCAAAAAATATTTATATAGTTATTTATTATATACACTATAACTATAAAATAGTTTTATATGTAGTTATAATTTGTAGTTGTGATGATATAAATCCTATTGAATTAATTGTATTTCTTCCGTCCACCGTGTTTCAATCATTAACGCTATTACCTGTATTTCCTAGAGAGTGTTGTTTCTATATTTTATTAATATTATTTTTTTATGTTTTTTTTTACTTTTTTTTTTCTTCAGCATTTTTTTTTATCATTTTTTTTTTCTCTTCTTTCTTCTTTTTGCCTTTTTTTTTTCTTCTTTCTCTCTCTTCCTCCACAAAAATATTAATAAACCACATAGCATTAGGATCAGCAGCAGCCATAATAGCGCAACACCACCAATAATAATAATAAAAAGAAGAAAGAAGAGCAACAACATACAACCCTCCATCCCCCACCGACAGACAGGACCACACAATAAGAAGAAAGAAGAGAGACAACAACAAAAAACAAAACAACATTTCGTCCTCTCCTCCTTCCCCCCCTCCCCCTTCTTCCTCCTCCTTCTCTCTTCACCGCTACTACTCCTAAAAAGTGTACAGAAAGAAAGAAAATATCATTGAGGATTATTGAGCGGGCTTCAAACAATTTACAATATCGTCAAATGTGCGTTGTAGTTCCAGGCAAAAAAAGTGAGTTTGCATTACTGTGGACGAACATTCACTTACCAGGCAAAAAAATTTCCTTTGCGTTGCAATGGACGAACATTTACGTATCTATACCGACGCCTCCAATGACAAGGAACCGCGGGAAGAAGCTGCGGGGCACGTCCGTGCGTATTGCCACAGGGAAGGGATGGTGGCGCTAAAAACTCTTATTTCAGGTGATTTAAGAAAATACATGCTCCACGATACCAGTTCGGTTAGAGAAAATGCCATGCAGCTCTTGGCCGAAAGCTTGGAAGCAGTCCTGCAGACGAGCGAAATGACTGGTTTGCTGCGCCTCACAACTGAAGCAGCTGGGGGAGTCAAACGACACGACGCAGAGATGTTGTTTGCGTTTTTCGTAGGCCGGTTTGAGGACTATGTCAGCGTTGGTGGGGCGATGCAGTGTGTACTCCATTTGGTGAAGTATAAAGATAGCGAGCTTGTGACCCCAGAACAATGCGCAGAGCTACTTACTGCCATGTCGAAAATGAACGTTCCTGCAATGGTGCAAGAGTGGCGAAAAACGAATCTTGAATTGTATCAAACAATTTTTGCAAATAGTTCGTACGTGAACCATGTGAGGACGCTGGATGGTAAAGCAAATGAATTTATAGGGGCATTTAAAGATTCTGTGTGGCTTGAAAAGGATCCACGTTGCCTTATCCGAGGCCTTAGTGCTGCGAACACCATCCTGCGAACGTTTGGAAATAGCCAAACGGATATTGATGATACGTTGCTTGAAGCCCTGTTTGAAACAACTTCTTGCTACTTTCCTATAACATTCAGGCCTCCGAAAGATGATCCGCACCAAATTACGCCGGAAAGCCTCATCGATTTGCTTCAGCAAATTTTTTCTTCCACACCCCGGCTCGGAAAACACGTTTTTCCATTCCTCATCGAGAAGATTGAGTCTGAATTAGATGCTGCAAAAATACAGTCGTTCGAGGCGTGGGCCATCTGTGTAGAAGCGTATGGACTCGATGAGAACAAGAACGGGGCCGCCGGGGGATTCGTCGATTCTCGCCTAAGCGATGCACTGCTTGACGAGATTCTTCGCAGTACAGAAGAAGAAGTTGTTGCTGCCGCGTTAACATTTGTGAAACGCATGGTATCGTGTTGCATGGTTGCAACAACCAAGGCTTCGGCATTGTCTAACAGCAACGCCCCTACGTCAGCAGTTTCCTCGTCGTGGTCGTCGTTTGCGCACTCCATGCTATCGAAGAGTACGATAGAAATATCAGGGTCGCCGGACTCGCTCATTGGCCGAGCTGCGGCGCGCTTGCTGCAAGCGTTCGCAGCGGCCTCGTCCAGCAGCTTTGTCATAACAATGTCAAAGGCAGTGCCAATGCTGAAGGAGTTGCATGACAAGAGTGAGCAACCTTCCCAGAGAGATGCGACGAGAGAAGCCCTGGCGCTGCTTACGGACATCATTGATGAAGAGGTCTCTTACTACGACGCAGAACAATCTTTAACGTTGGTTTTTAAGGATATTAAAACCTTGTTTTGGACAACGTACCAAGAAACCCCGGTAGATAGCAGAAAGGAAAATATCCAACGGCGGTCGTTATGCCTCATGGCGCTGAGAAATATGATCGTCAGGCCCCCTATCTCTTTTATTGAAAAGGGAGACTTGGAATCGATTTCCGTCTCGCTCGCAAGCACGATTTTAAAGGAGCAAAACGAAGCAGTGCGATCCGCGGCCCTAAAGTTTCTGCTCGACGTTGCGTCAAAGGGGTCTAAATCAAAAAACGGTGGCATCTACAAAATGTTTTATGCGTCTACCGTATTGCCATATTTGGAGACTGAACTAAAGAAAATCTTGTGCAAGACGGAGGAAAATACTGCGGCGCGACCGCTCGGCGCAGTGCTCCAAGCTTTGGCGAACTTTGCAGTTTTGCCCGATTATTGCACTTGGGCAATATCGAGTATTTATACTTTTGCCTCTGCTCATGCGGGAAATGCATACTACGGCGCGGCTTTGTACCGCGCCTTTGCCAAAGCAATTGAATGTTTAAAAGGCAACGTAAACTTTATGTCTTGGTGCTTTTCAGCGAGAGTGGGAGAGGAGGGGAAAGCATTTGCGTACGCCCTATTTGACGATTTCATAAAGCAGTCGCAAGATGGGACATTGGCAGGTGCGCAATCTTGTCGTCTGTGCTATGAACGAATTTTTCGCGTCGTCACCCAAAACGCTTCTCTTGAGCACCACGAAGTCTTTGTGCAGCATGTTGTACAAGCGTACTTGGATAAAAACGCCGCGTTTTCGCCACTGGTGAGTGAGGCGGCAGGAGGAGATGCCCTTGGCGTTCTCGTTTCCGTTCTGGGATCTTGCAAAAGAACGACGCTAAATGCGATGGACCAACACCAGTTGGAAATGCTAATGCAGCGGTTGATTGCATATCGCCACATTGAATCGGCTTCTCGTTGCCTCGCTGCAGTATTTAACAAAGTTGATATCAGCAATAATGCATTTAACCAGTGGGTAAACCAAGCCATTGCGTTCGATGCGCCCACTGCGCCCGGTGTGAAGACAATGTCATGGATCGGAAAGTCTTTAGTTATGCGAGGGCACAAATCGGGGGAGAAATTCGTCCAAAAGATATTTGAGGCATTGCAACACGAGGGTGGCAGAAGCGTAAGCGATATGGCCTGCGCATCCCTGCCTCTGATCTTGCAGGACTCGAAAGACGTTTTGAGCGACTCTTGTGACACAAACAAGACCCTCTTTTTTAAGCAAAGGTTTTTTGAAAGTATACTTAGCAAGCTAAAATCGAAGTTAGAGGATGTGGACCGGACTTTGCGAGCCAACCATATCAAAGCCGTGCTGCTGTTGGCAAAGCACGTGCCAACGTCGGCGCTAGATTCGCACATGGCCACAATACTGCCATTAACAATAGAAGCGGTTTCTTCCAAAGACAACGGCCTTAGTATATCTGCATTGAAGACGTTTTTGGCCGTCCTAGAAAGAAGTAGGAGTGATGTGGAGGAGCATTTGGATACAGTAGTACCTGCAATCTTGAGATTGACCAGGTCGAGCCAGAACAAAAACGCAGAGGACCGGCTGCTTGCGCTTACTGCGATGCTAACATTTTTGAAGTACCCGTATCTGCTCATTCACCCCTACAAAGCACGCGTCTTAAAGGGCCTTGAGGAGCCAATTGGCGATCGAAGCAGGGCAGTCCGTAGGAAGGCGGTGGAGGTACGAAATGAATGGTTTGTAGTAAGTATGGACGTGTGAGCAAGACGGCAATCCTGAATTTTAAAACATAATAAAAAGTGATTGACAATCAACGAAACGAAATTAAAAAATCAAATTAAAACATCAAGACAGGACTAGTCAGGGTTCGAACTGAAATCGTAATTGATATTAAAATATAAAAAAGGAGGGTTTAAAAGCATATAACTGAGGAATGCAAACCTAGAATGTCTTAAATCTAGATTTTAGTTCGCACTACAGTAATTTTAATTACTTAAATAACAGCCAATTTTCTTGTTTTTAAAAATGAAAAAGGAAAGGTCAGAAAGAAAAATTAACTTATCATATGATACTACATGAACATATCATACCTGAAGATAAGAGTTTTAGTGCTTCGTAAAATTAGCTTTATAGGTTACTACATTGCGACTAACCCTACATCATCATTTGGCCCATGCGCTGGCGTTTTTTCTTACTACGAACGACCCGCGCCTCCATGTCGGCTATTTCAAGCTTACGCTCCCAGTTTTTAATTGTAGATTCAAGCTCGTAAACTTCTTTTTTCTGAAGAATGTAGTCCAGGGTTACCGGCAAGCCCTCCGTTTCTTCTTTCGCTGATGCAAACTTTCTCAGCCGTTTTCGTTCCTTGACTATTTCATCCCCAACATTAATATTGTCCCTCTTTATCTTCTTTAACATGTCTGTGCGCGCCTTAGTCTCCTTCCGCAACCAATCGCTCTCTGTAATAATATCTTGCAACTGCTTCTTCAACGAGTTGAGGACTTGGACTGTGCTTCCTGTGGTCATCTTCAACTTCAGAAGCTCCTGGTTACGCTCTTCAATTTTTGCAACGTACTGTTTGTTCTCAATTTGCAGCTGGTGAAAGTCGATGTAATGCAATACGTCTCCCATTTCTTCCTTCTGTCTCAACTGGGAGTCAACCTTAGCAATCTGGCTCTTGATGGTCGAGTTTTTTAGCTTCAACTTTTCCACCAACGCATCTTTCTGGCGAAGTTTCTCCTCCATGTAGCGGACAACTTTCTCCGCCATCGTTTTTCCCGTGCGAAAATTCTCTGCCCCTACTACGATATCTCGCTTGAACTCGTAGGCGTCTTTCTTCAAGTCTGAGACGCGTATATCAGTCTCCTCGATGACGGACTTAAGGGTATCGATCAGTTTCTCGCTCTTTGCTTTTGTCTCGTTTATTTCTTTTTGTATCGCTTCCCCCTCTGAGTTGGCTATATCCAACTTTTGTTGCGTGTTCAAGAAGACAGGAAGGCTCTGAGCCTTTTTGTCTGCACCTCTTCTCTTTTTCCTATCCCGCCTCGTTTCATTAGCAGCTGGGTCTGCTTCCATGATATTCCGCGACATATACGACTCGTACAATTCGTTTTCACGCCTTATCTTGTCATTGCTTCGTACCAGCGCGTCTAACTGTGCAGCAACTTCATCTTCGCTTAAGTGGTCCATTTGCTATTAGATAGCTTCTTACTAGGGAGTCTTGGCAATTTCCCTCGAACGGAAAGCGTCGTGTTTTCCTAATGGATGAAAGGAATGTAGGTGTTAATTAAACAAAACGGAACTGGCCTTCTTTGTTCCTCTTCTTTCCGCGCTGTTGAACACCCCGTTCTAGTACGTAATGAGCTGATTCTCTTGTTGAGAAAAGAAAGCGTCTCCTCCTGATGATGTGTTTGTTACCTTTCGCCTACTTCTTCTTCTCATACTACCAACACATAATATAATATATATATATAAAAATAAATTTAAAAAAATAATAAAACCTGTAGTGTTATTCTGTGTATGATGTTGTTTCCTGTTGTTTTAATATTATAATAAAGAAGTCCTTTTTTACAAATTGTTTTTATCGGTAAAACAACCATAATAAATGTATTAAACTTATAATAGCTAAATTAATTAAAAACATGTAATCATACTATTAGCTTATAATTATATTCTATCAATATTATCATTCTAATTGTATTATACGATTCATAAAAGGAGAGCGTTTCGTATTCCAAACGGTAAACTTGGTCACTTTTCTCATAATACATATCTCCTCCCCGCCGGCAAAGAGGAGAGGAGAGAGAAGAAAAAAAAAAATTTTTTGTTATTTATTTTTAGTATTATACACGTATTATTATTAATTATATTATTAATATTTTTTCTTCGTTCACATCTATTTACTTATTATATATCATATAGTGTATAGAATGAATTAAACTGTTTTAGGAATATGTTTTTCGATGATCGATTATATATATTAATTCTGTTTGACGGATTAAGTTTTTCATACATATTGAAAATTGTAGTAAAAGGATTGAAGGTAGCTGTACTTTGAAAACGTTGGGGTAGACCGGACCATTGGCAGTTGTGAAGTTCACCGGTTGATAGCGTGGTGGGAAAGGTGGAGGTAGAACTAACTCTGCAGTGCAAGATGGTGACTCGAATCGCCAATGGGCGTATCTGTTTAATAGACGGTAACGCGCTGTTGTATCAGGCTTTTTATGGAAACAAGGCGGACCTGTACAATCCGAACGGTGTTAAAGTCAACGGGGTCTACACATTTTTGAGAAGTATAATCTCGTTGTTAGAGCGCCCTTGTGAAAACAATGCGACGGTTGGACTGTCCGACTGTGCGAAACGTCCAAGATATAGTGGGGCAGCTGTTTGCTGGGATCATCCCTCGCGATTGATTCGTTCCAATGATTTTTCTGGTTACAAAGCCAACCGATCGGCAATGCCAGATGAATTACGGCCGCAGTTTCCGCTGTCCATGCAAGCAATGGCCACGCTAGGTGTTGCACAGTTTCAAATCCCGTCCGTCGAAGCCGACGACTTGATCGCTACGGTCGCAAAACTCTCTTCGTCGCAGGACGCTGTTGCCGGGGTTGACATTATATCCCCAGACAAAGACATGTTGCAAATGGTCAATGATAGTCACAACGTTACGGTAGAACATTCTCATACCGGTAAGGTGTACGATGAATCTAGTGTGGTGGATCGTTTCGGGGTAACGCCGGGATTATTGCCAGAATTATTTGCCTTACTTGGGGACAAAGTAGACAATTTGCCTGGAGTAACCGGGGTGGGCCCGAAGAGGGGAGCTTTGCTTATGCAGGAATACGGAAACATAGACAATATTATAGAAGCGTGTGCGAATGCAACTTCCGGCGCAAAACTTCCTTCGCCGGTGAAGCTAGTGCATTCGTATTTGAACCAGATCCCACCCCCGCCGTTGAACTTGCACCAAGCCGCTGAGTTGAATCGCATGAAGAATGATGTGGAAATTCCAGAATTTTTGGGTTGCGAGGATGTATTTGACGTTCTGAGCTTTCCACCCCTGCCCCAAACTAACGCTGACTTTCAATCGTCGCGGTTGTATCGCTTCGTCCAGGAGCAAAACTTTAAGTCAATGATGTGAAGCTGTGGTTCATAAAATAATCAGTTGTGGTGACAGCAAACTTTTGTATGACAACTTTTGATAAAATATATTTTGAAGTGTTGAACGACAGTAGAGATCAGTTCGCAGTACATAAATTTTAATTTACATTACAACAGCCAATTTTCTTGTTTTTTTGAAGTGTTGAACGATAATTTTGTATTAAAAACAAAAATAAAACTTTAATTCAATTACATATTTTCTTAATAAGCGAGTTACTTCTCGTACTAAGGTTCGTATCTTTAACTTTGCAGGCGGTCCAAATATGCCAAGCGTTTCTTTCTTAAGTCATCGTTATTCGCACCAGCACTACTCGGCTGACTTGAGCCACTCGAACCAAGCCGCATTCCAATTCCCGCAGATCTATTTTTAAAACTTGACATCTGAATACTCCGTCCACCGCTGTTGCCGGTCGACGTGACTGGGCTACTGCCAAGCATATGCTTTGGAATCAAACACGAAAAGCAACTTCCTACACCAGCCAGCCTATTCACGTATCCCGGTATGGGCTTTTCGAGCAGCGCTACACATAGAGCGTTTGCAAAAGAATTGCAATTGTTGTTCAAAATGTGGTATGATTCTCCCTGAAAGTCTGAACGAAGAGAGTCCACTATCTGTCTTACCTTCGCCGAAGAAAAATTCACAGTTCCCAGCAAGACCTGTTTCCGAAATGGGACATTGGGGGCACCTTTAGGCTGATGGTAAAACACACCGCCGGAAGAGAACGTCCACTCGCTACCATGCACTTGAATCCCCGAATGGTGCACTCCAAGTCCTAGTTCCCATAGATAGTCATTCGCTGGCGTCAAGTCATATACGTTCAAAAACACCTTTTCTGCATGACGCGTGTGAGAAGAGAGCGCGGGCATTGTGGGTAACCTCGGTCCGTTTGTTCTTTACAATTGAATCACGACCTCCTTCCGTTCTTTTGGTACAACCATTTCACTCTTGAACTTTAATCACACAATTTTAATACAATCGCATTCAAACCTTCAGTTTTACTACTGCACCAGTTTGGAATTAATAGTGTACACATTCAAAAGAACAAAAAAGAATAATTAATTATTAATTTAATATAATATAATACTGCTGTAATAATATAATGTAGTAATAAAAAAAAATAAAAAAATAATAATAATATACTATCGATCTACCGTATAATACCAACAAGTCGAATTAGTATATAATAATAATTAAAAAAAAAAAAAAAATTTATAATAGACTATAAAAAAAATAATAAAAAACAAATTATATATATATAGTATGTAATATAATACAGTTCTTGATCGCACTTCCTAGACTACGCCTAGGCGTAGAAGAAGAAGAAGCAGAAAAAAGAAGAAGAAGAAGAAGAAGAAGAAGAAGAAGAAGAAGAAGAAGAAGAAGAAGAAGAAGAAGAAGAAAGAAAGAAGAAAAAAGAAGAAAAAAGAAGAATAGAAAGAAGAAGAAAGAAAAAGAAGAAGAAAGAAAAAGAAGAAGAAAGAAAGAAGATCAGTTAATACAGTAATAATTACCATAATCTATTTGTTGTTGAGGACAACAAAACAACACCCAAAAAATCAACTCTTCTTCTCTTCTCTTTCACTTCCTTGATTCATTTATTATATTTTGTCCAGCCCATACCTATGTCCAATAATATGGGCACACCATTCTTTTTCCTGCTGTTGTTTCTTAAAAAAGACCATTGAGCTATTTCGTGCGTGGGTGTTTTTTGTCTATACTATTGCGCTGCTATTTTACATTCGTAATTTTTCACAAAAAAAATCATTTTCTTTCTCCTTCTTCTTTCCTTCCTTCGCTGCTTCAAATCAATGCTATGATGATGTTGTTTCCACAATTTTATTTTATATTATCTTGTCCTCAAAAAAAAAACACATTATTATTTTTATTTTCTCTTCTTCTACTTGGTACTACTACTACCACAACCATCATCGGTTATCATATTTTATTATAATAATATGCTCCTCTACTATACCCTCTACTATATTATACTTCTTCTATCTTGGATGGTATAATATAAAATAATAACAAGTTCATCACAAAATATTTGTATTCCTCGTCCAGAACGATACTTGTGAGAATAAATACATCAAAAGAGAACGATTTCTTCAACGAAAGAACATAATAATCAAAAGTAAAAGATAGTAATATAATAGTTTCAACAGAAACTATCTACAATTTGTAGAATACAAAAGCCTTTCCTTTTTTCTTACACAACTGACATGCCAAGAAACAAGTTACTCGTGCCTGATGCCTTTTGCGACAGTGACAGCGACGAATCGACTGTTGCTCTGTCGGTGGGATCCTCCGTCCTCGAGGATAATGATGTATTGCTGAACAGTTCCAGTGGTACTAGTTGGACTAGTTTTAGCGGAAGCCCAATGCATTTGGGAGCTCGCCACGACATCATTTTTCATGGCAAGTCTGCTGGAGCAATGGACGCCTTCATGCGTTCTCTAGCCAAGACCGACCGAAATCTGCTGCAGTACAGGAACAATTTGACATTTCTTGGAGACACCCCCAAGGAAATACTGAATGCCTACGACACCGAAGAGGCGTTTGAAAGGGTAATTGAGCGATATCTTGAAAAAGGAAAATTGGTGTATATGAAACCGTCGCACATGACCATTATATGGAAGAAGCTGAGCGAATGGAATGTAGAAGCGCCCAAGACATTTTCCCCGCCTGCGATGTTTCTGCCTACTTGTGATCTCACCACCCCAGATCTTGGAATTGCCCAAACGGCTGTTGTGGGAGAGGGAGAACGGTTTAAAGGGCGTTCTCTGGTCAGCGCCATGGGCCCGCCCCCGGGTTTTGGCACTCTCAGCCCCCAGTCATTGCCCAGTGCACGAGGTGTTTGCACCGGGGATTGTGCGCCCAAGCCGAATGCCTGGAACGTCGAGAGGACTCCGCCGCCAGCGTTGAAGACACGCCAAACCTTGCAAATCAGTTCCTACAAATGTGCTGTTATGAAACCAGTGAACGATCCATCAGTCCCCAATCTTGTGTGCTTAGCAAAGAATGAAGTGCTACCTCAATCTGTCTGCAATACAAAAGATGACCAATGGACTGCAGTCACCAGAAAGGAAAGGAAGCCCGCTCGCAAGCCAAGGAGACGCTGCGATTATTACTTTAAACATGGAACGTGCAAGCATGGGGACAGTTGTTGCTATGGGCACAATGAGGATGAAATTGATGAGTGCCGTCATGGAACCCTCTGCACCAACAAGGACACTACGTGCCGGTTTAAGCACACGCAGGTGCCGTACTGCAAGTACCTGCGTGCAGGTGAGCAGTGCCCACACCATTTTTGCAAATTCAGAGGCCATTGATTGATTTGTAATCTTCCATCCACCATTGCAAATTATTAAATTTTCTTTTAATATAAATTAATAACAGCCAATTTTCTTGTTTTATTTAAAAAATGATTATTCTCAAATAACAGTAACGATATCAGTAGTTCAGTAGTGCGACGTAAAATGCATTCGATCATCTTTTTGGCTCCTTTATTCGCTTTTAGTTTTTGCTTTTTGCGATGGGTCACACAACACGGGTTCCGCCAGGAAGCGGTGGGATGGCTTGATTCGACTCCGTTGATCCCCGCCGACGGGCTCACTCAACGTCACAAAGTATCTATGCGAGGAGGCCGGCGTCAACACGGAGGCTGGAGATAGATACGGGAACACCGCGCTGCATATGGCGGATGTGGGGGGCAAACTTACGGCACTAAAGTAGTTATACGAGGAGGCCAATGGCACCATAGATGCGCTAGATAACTGTAAGAAAACGCTTCTCCATGCTGCCGCGCAAGTGGGCTGCCTTTAACCCGCGAGGTACCTGTGTGTGGAGGCGAAAGAAGCCGTAATACAAGAGCGAGAGAGTTATCGTTTTATTTTACCTTCATGCGCGTTCACGATTACAATGCTCCGCACAATTTTCATAACGAGACTGGGGTGGTAAAAGCCGTTTTACTTGGGGCCTGCGAAATGAATCGTATTAAGCACCATTTGTGTAGCGGGTTCACGTAGGCTCTGTGAGACTATGGCTCCCGTAGCCTTTACTGAACCTCTCCATAGCCATAGCCTTAACCCATCCTTTGGGTAGAGAATATATTACTTCATCCGTTGCCGTATTCAAGTAGCAGGTTTTTCCATGCTCATCTGTTAGTTCCCACCAAATCCCATTTGATTTAATATTACTGGGTGCTAACACTCTACTTCTATCTTTTACATGGTTTAATCTACGCCGAGTTGCTGCTAGTAAGGAACCCGTTTTGGCATCTGCACTAGAAGAACGTGCAAATTCACTGTCTGCGATCGATGGGCGACTCACTACATGGATTGGCACACCCTCGGGTCTCTCCCAAGTAACCTGGCTCGTCTTAGTTTGGTAATATTTCTGCCCGGAATGTGTATGAACAGAAACCTCGGCGCTTTCATCCGCTGTGGATGGCTTCTCCCATGATGATGCAGTTCTAATGCACTCGTAGTAAGAGTCGTTGGATAGGGCATCAAAGTGCTCGTACCATGCGACAGAGACCCTGGGAAGATCGGTTCTGAGCACCCCGGCAGATTTTATTGCTTGTTCCGTGCCATTGTTTTCCGTCGCTTTTTCCTGGCCCTCTTTTGCGCCGTTGCTGTTGCAACGAACAGGCATTTCTACTGTCGTGCGATTCACAATCGGGTTATTCGACCACCTGATCTCACTTTGAACTCTTATGCTGCGTTGTGGAAGCGCATTTATCTCCTCGTCTTCCTTGGCCGCACCGTCTACTAAAAACTTCCCAAATGCAAAAATGAGCACAGCAAACAGCAATACATTCATTGAGAAACTCAGAGGGGCGAGCCATTCCAAAGTTTTTCCATCGTCTGCCGATGTGACTACGGGTGCCGCAAAATAGTTGGTTAAAACATTGAGAAACGAGCACAGCGATAAATGAATTCTTACAATGAACTTCCACCTATGGTCAAGCGCAAACGGGCTGTGATATACATATGCCGTTGCACTGCAAACTAGGCCGACAGAAAAAATTGTGACGTACGCCACGGGCGCACTGTAAAACAGAAATTCATTGCAGAGTGAGCCCAGGAACAACAACAAAATTTCTACGTGATAGAAATAGAAAAATGCCGGTTTGTATGAGTTCGATAAAAAATACTTCCAAACAAATTCGCCGTAAACTGTGGGAGATTCTGTTTCTGAACCAATGGGATGGGCTTTTCCCAAGGAATGTTCTCTGAGCACCTTAACGCTCCTCGCCGTGTACATAGGAACCGTAAGGCCGTGAAGCGATAGGGCTATCAGTGCACACGCAAATATGAATGTGTGATCCCCCTGGAAACACACAACATTTGGGTTGCTGGCCATTACTGTAACTTCATTTTTCCCATTGCTGGGGACGCAATGCATAGTCTCCATTGCAAAATTAGCCATTAATGAGTACGTTAAAAAGAGCCAAATAGTTGCACCGTGAGCAAGCTGATCGAAGGGAACTTTTTTACAAACTATGATTTTGCGAATTCCTGGTTTCGATAGGAAGATCATTATGCAACAACTGCACACTGTCGACAACAAAAATACAGCAAGGTGCTTCCAAAACGGATAGGGGGTGCACGCAGGGGGCACAGGGCCCGCTAGATCTAATTGAAATACGGCCAAGTGTGACGCCAGGCTCTGAAAATACTCCGGAAGATTCCCGTTTGCCTTCCGGCTGCCTTGTGCCAACAGACTCAAAGACAGGCACACGTACCCTAGAAACCCCAACGTGCGATTACGCCCACCTTCCACCGTCCCGCCGCCATACTTGTACGCAAGATACGATAGAAAAAGGGCGAAGGCGGTGGAAACGGACATTATAGCTATGAAGTACAATGCCGGGACGGCGACAGATGCGAAAGCACTATCCCCAGAGCCAGATGGGCATGAACGGCACGCGCTGCTTCCCACCACATTGGCGTAAAACCCAGGTTTGCACCCTCCACAAAGCATACCGCCATAACCCAGGGCGCACATTTCTTTTCTTTCTGCGTCCACATAACCCTTGCACCTTGCTGATGGTTCCTTGCACATGGCAACTTGCAGTCCATTCCGAGTTGAAAATATTCCAAAGTAGGGCAGGGCCCAGACTTCCCTTCCCCCTGGGCATCGTGCTCCAATCGGGCATTCATTGCATTGTTGATCACTCCGCCATTGACAATCTTTCCGGGGGTACAATAGAAAGTCGGAAGGAATCTCCGTGCATTTTTCTGAGGTCGGGCACGCCTTTTCCACAAAATAGATCTCTGTGGAGCCGCTAGCGTTGTAAATGCTATCAAACACGAGAAGCTGTGCCCACATTTCACAAGCAGGAGTCCCGACCCCACAAGGTCCTTTGTTTGGGACCACTGCGTTCTGCACAACTTTGCGGTTTCCAGATACTGCCCCGAGCGACGGAATTTTCATCCCAGCAATATAAATTATTGTCTCTTCTCGGGATCTTGAAAACACGTTTCTCTGTTCACTCGGAATTGCAACCGAGAAATTTGCGCCGCCAGTCAAAACTGACCCTGTAAGAACATTCACCGCAAACTTGGAAGGCACGCAATCAGTGTGCGCATCATGCTGCGCTGCCGTCCGAGGCCCAATTGCCATCGTTCGATGCCCTGCAGGGCACTGCAAACACGTATGTTGGTTAGTTGCTGGCTGAATTGTGTTCTGTGCGCATAACAAACATGACCCACCAAGGGTTAAACGTGTTCCTTTGGAACAGTTTTGCCGAGTCTTTGTTGTATTTTTAGTAGCGCTTGTATTTTTGCTCGGCGGGGGAACAATACTTGTATTGTACCTCTGACACATTGTCCCATGCAAAGGGTTTGTCTTCAAGGAACAGTGCCCTGTAAACGGTGGGGCGGAACAGGGGTTTGCAGAACAGTCTGTTGGATTGCCATACGCTCCAGGACCCGGGTCATCCCCATCTTGATAGCCCCAGAAGGAGTATGTCGTTTCTATGCTTGTAAAATTTGTATTCACCAATGTGATAGATGGCCTTCCTAAATTGCCAGATTTGCGCACCATTATATGGTGCCCTGCACACCCAGACCCGCTAGCCCCACTACACCCAGATACCGCTTCGTTCCGTACAAACCCACATTCCCTTATACTAACGGCTGCTTCATTTTTTAGATATAGACCACCTCCACCCGAGTTGAAATCGTATTGAAATTGATATTGTATATTTTCAACAAATTCGCAGTTTGACAACTTTAATACGATGGACCAGGTAGGAGTGCCATCCACATATATGCCACCGCCACGTTGCCCTGCTCTATTTTTGTATACCAGCACATTACTAAAAGTAACCCCTGGTGAATCCTTTATCATCACACCGCCGCCAAATTTGGTAACTTCGTTGAGGTTGATAGTGGTGGATTCCACAACGAGTGATGTGATAGACCTGGTATAGATCGCACCACCGTAAGCGGCTGAATTCGATGTAAATCTACAAGTCTTTATCCTAGCAGCCCATTTCGCCAGGTGTATAGCCCCACCATAGAAACCATAGTTTCTTTCAAATATCGAGTGTTCGATGAAAAGTGTATCGCCACTACCCTCTTTTGGATGTTCGGCATAAATAGCCCCACCCTGCGATTCTTTGCCATTCGCTGGGAAAGCTGTGTTCTTGAAGAAGACGCAACGTGAAATGTTAACTTGAGATGCGGCGCCGACAAATATTGATGCCCCTCGACGTGCAGCCCCACTGGACATGTTCAACCACCTTATACTCAACGATGACGCTTCACTGTCTATAAAAAAATGTCGATTCGTGCCTGTCGCGATCAACTGCG
>LT642227.1:4614-30685 GCA_900128585.1 Stramenopiles sp. TOSAG23-3 | reverse complement strand
ATTGACAACCAACAACGAAAAAACAAAATTTCAGAATCAAGTTAGGATTAGGGTATGAGGAAGCTAAATTTAATTACTTAAATAACAGCCAATTTTCTTGTTTTTAATGAAGTGCCTTGGTCAGCCATCGCACAGTTTCTTCCAGCAAAGTGTTCAAACACACATTAGTCTTCTTCTTCTGCATCAGCCTCAACAACGGGAACATCGATGTTGTCGATTTGCTCAGTAATATCATTTCCATACTCGGACTGTAAAGATGGTAAGGCTGGTGGCGTATAATTGACATCAGACGATTTGCATCCATACCCTACGTAGCAATTTACGAAAGACAGTTTGCCCGCAGATGCCACAGCAACAGCTCCCGGCCATCGTAAGGATTTTAAAACGCCAACAGATTCAGTACCAGAAGATACCGAATACTTTAATGCCATCCATTCTTCTGATTCATCTTGAAGAGTACCAAGAGCGTCTCTGACAGTGGCATTTTCGGCTGCTTCATAGCGTTTATCGGGCTCCAGATCCCCATCCGCGTTCTCCACCTGGGGGGCAGCTGTCATCCTTCCCATACCATTAATGCTTAATTCAAAATGCGTCCAGCAAGCTAGGTCGTCCACTTCTTGACTTTTTAGGGCTTCAGGTAAATCGTCTGTCGCCTTAAATTTTGATAAAATTTCATCAGATTCTTCATCTCTGCCAAAGAAGCCTTGAGGAGCCACTTTTGTGTCTGCAGAAATCAGTGCGATTAAAGCTCTTACGTAATGTGCTTCTCTTCCAGGGAAAGGTGGATAGCCAGATACTTCTACACTCAAATCTCCAGTCAACAATTTTTTCGTTTGTCGAGCCAAGGCAATGTGCTGCTCCGTAAGATGTGGAAGTTTAGACACAACCCCATTACATAAAACGAAGTAAGTGTATTTGTTAACACCTTCCCGTCCCTCCATGCCAGGCTGCAAATTTTCAGGTACTTCAACCTCACTGCTACACTCACACTCAAATACAGAATAGTCTACACCCCTACAACCTAAAAGTTTCCCCCAAAAACGAACGTTTAAGACCGGGTCTTCTGTCTCTTGCTGTTGCAAAACGATGATGGACATGGTTTGTTGTAGCGTAAAGATTTCTTCTTGACTGAAGCATATACCCGCCCAGTCTAGCAAAAGTGTGTCGGAGTACAAGTTCTGTACACCTTCAATATTCTCAGCACTGCCAATCTGATTCAAGTTCTCCAATGTTTTCCGGGCTAAAGACGCTCGTTCAGTGGTAAACACATCTTTTGTTGCTGGTCCGGCAATATGAGTTTCAGCAGAACTGCTCTTCAAAACAAGTGATATATTTTCAAATGCACTTAGGGCATCAGAAGGCCTGTCCTGCAAAATCTTTACCACTATTCCAGTCACATGATCAAACACGTTTCCGTTTTCGTTGCCTTGTTGCAGTAGTTCATGCGCAGCTTCGAATGTAGACATCGTTTCGTAATCGTAAATTTCTGGTTTGTTAGGGTATTATTGTGATACAAAGTAAACTATTGCGATTTATTGCAGTAGGCTTTCTGAAGGTAAAGCTTTTGGAGCTTTCTAAAGATTCAAAGGAAAAAAGTATGGAATTGTCAGAAAAGTGGGCAGCAACTTTTCAATGATTATTACCGTTACCAGTTTAAGCAGCACAAATTGACTGACGAATTTTATTTGTTATGTACAGTACATATTTTGAGCTTTAAACACAAATTACCCTTTCAAAACATTAATTCAGAGCGCCAGCTAGCTAGCCCATAAGGTAGCATAATTCGGAAATCCCTAAATAAATAACAGGGAATATAAGGTATTCAAAATCGCTTAGATAATTGTAATGTATGTTACCAATTATATCTCGTCCAAAACGTTTGAAACAGCTCAATCAATAGTCACCAAATTTTTGTATATTACAGAAGCATAATTGATAAACAACCGGACGATCGGCGTGAAACGGTCAACTAGAACGGCAAAGGAAATACCAGTTAGTAAATAGTTCCTTAATTTATGTTTTTCTTCTTCTTTCTTACAAAACAAATATTTGCAATAAATTGTGCTCCAACAATGCTAATTAATTTTCCAACAATGTTTTGAAAGTCTGCAACTCGATGGTTTTGTTGTCGCATATCAAGTGTAAATTAAGGAATTAAAGTTATATCCCCATTTTTCTGTTATTTAAATGTTAATCATATTTAACATAATAACAGAATTAAAGTAATATCTATTTTTTCGTGAATTTTCACTCACACCCTATCCCCACTGTTCCTAACTGCGAAAATAATGGCCTGAGTGGGTGTGATCAGGCGAATGGACACAACATAGCGAATGTCAATACAATGGCACACTAAGGCAAAGAATCTCTACTGAGCGGCTCCTCCCATTCTATCGACAATTAGGTAAATATTATAGAAATAGGCACGTGAGGCGTCCCGAAGGGTCATATTTTGATAGGATATGAAGTTGTACTTAAATTAATATAAAACCTTAAAATAATCAAATTTTTAGTGTTAGAAAAAAAGTGCCATATGGCATTAGATTGAGGTAGGTGCCCCACCAGAATCGATGATTTTAGCAAGGGGACCTCTTATTTGAAATAAGAGCATCTTATTTCTCTGACATCAACACACTATTAGAGAAATAAGAGCTCTTATTACATTATTTGTACTATATTGTATACTAACAATATCTGGCTATGAAGGAGGAAATGAATCGGATCCCTATGAATGTTTTTAGTATACAAACTAGTACATGGATCAAATAAGAGTTTTACATTTTACACTACACAGCATTAGTATCACTAATATTACACACCATTAGAGAAATAAGATGTCCACTGCTAAAATCAACCCACCTCACATTGTCATTTATTGTCTTAGAGGATTTGCCCAAACTTGTATACTGTACTTTCGGATAAATCCGGACAAAACAATATCCTTAAAACCACTAGTTGTGACCCGCTCGCTCCCCGCGGCACATCCTAATTGTACGAAGTAGGTAGTAGAGCAGGCCATCGGTTGCTCCTTAATATTTGGCTCCCTTTTCTCTTTTTTTCTTCCATCGATTTGCAGAGTTTTGTAGCACATTTTTTGGCCTTTTTTCAATGCTGTGTTCTCGCTAAAATTAGGCAAGAATATTAAATGGGGAAATAGCAGATGCGCAGGTGCGCAGGACGAGTTTTAATTTTTATTCATATTCCTTTTGTTCAACTAGTACAGATTGTCAGCAGGGAATTCCCATCATTGGGTCAGTTGATTTAGCGTCGTATTGTGAATGAGATCTACTAGACTAAAAAGGACAAATATATTCTTAAAATGAGGAGTTAGTTCATTTTTTTATGTTATGTATTATTTTATTAATAATTATTTATTATGATTAGAATTTTTTTTTCATAATAAATAATAGAATTGATCTATTGTTTTTTCATATGCATTTCGAAAGTACAGTAACAATGCTTCCAATTCATCTTGCTCAAATTCATCGTTCCTCCGACGATTACACCAACAAGTTTTTATATTATCCTCCGAATTGTATTTGAAGTACAACCGGAAACGCCCAAACTCTTCATTTCTCAATTGATTGCCACGAATGAGTTTTTACATTTTTCTCCGACTTTAATTTGAAGTATAACTGAAGATGGACAGACCTCTTCGGAGTCTTTACAGCGAAGACTGTGGCGGTGGGAAAGAAACAGACGGAAATTTGCTGCCTTCAGGTCTTCGTGTCGTTGTAGTTAAAGATACCTTGACATTTTCGTCCGTGGAGTATTTCTTATCCGCTTTGAGTAGTCCATCGTGCAAAATTGTAGAACTAGTACTAGATTCAATTTACGTAGATAGTACATTAATGCAAAAACTAGTTTGTACACTGTCACTTAATAGGAGCATTACTACCGTCTCTCTAGCTAACTGCGGTATTGACGGCACATGCGCCTCCCATATTTCATCTTTGTCTTGTTCTTCTGGTGTGAAGACGATTAATTTTAAAGGGAATTATCTGGGAGATGAAGGCATAGCTGCTGTTTCTAATTTGTTGAAGAAAAACAAAAACATAATATATATAGATTTTGAAGACAATGGAATTGGAGATCCAGGTATTGAGTCACTTGTTGCAACTATTCTTGCCCCCGATCTTAGCATGCAAGGAAGTTATAGCAATAGCCATATTTTTCAACTTCAAGTTCTTGGCTTCGGGTGTAATAAAATTACACATAGTGGTCTTGACTCCTTACTGAAATTGTGTACTCTGAACTGTAATATCACTTCCCTGGATGTTTCTGGTAATCTTTACATTGGTGATTCAAGCATCAGCATGCTTTCAAATTTTGTTCTAGAAAACAAGTCCCTGCGCCACATAGATATAAGCAACACATCTGTTTCTGCGAAAGGTCTAGATGCGCTTTTTGTCCCCTTAAAAGAAAATGATGCCCTTGTGAATATTTGCGTAAGTCACAAAGGTTTTACGCCTTCGACGAACCCTATTACAGAATTAGGTGCCGATTTTTACTCAGTGCAAAAGTGTTACATTTCATCCCTGTAAAGTCAACAATATTTTTTTTTAAAAGAAAATGATTCAGTCACACAACGGGTGCGCGATTACTTCAACAATGGTTGTATTAACGGAGAGAAGAACACATCCTTATGCATTTTTTGGAGAGCGAGACTGTGTGGTCTCCTTACAGATACAGTGCACTTCCCCCCCCCCATTATCTTTTTACATGACAATACCTTAATAAAACGGGTTATTGAGTTATAGCTGGTAGTAAAAATACTGACAATGTGAGACGACAGCTGAGAAGAATCAAGTTGTAAAGAAAAGAACAACCGAGCACTAAATAAGGCGAAGGTGCTGTGTCTATTCAATTATTTTATTATATACTTAGTATATAACTAATAATAGGAAAATGATATATATAAGTACAAATTAATCTGGATCACCGAAGTATACAGTCCTCCACCTCCCCCTCGTTTGACAGTTTCTGACCTGTTCGTACCTGACAGTTTTTAATACAGTTCTGACCTGTCGTGTTTTGGTAGTTCTATTTATGTAATGGTAAATCCTGAACTAATACATTTACACTTTATAGATTAGAGGGAAAATTCTCACGTAATAACATTCGGAAAGTATTGTGATATACTCAAGCGCGCTGTTACGTCCTTGTAAACTACATCACTGCTGTGCGCGGTCTCCTGAGTGTACAGTGTAACAAATCAACTTCTTTTAAGGCATCGTAAAAAAACAAAATTAGATGTAAAAAACTAATTACAGTCCTGATGACCTTCTTTTCTTAATACGGGCCTGGCCTAACCTGTCGACTTTTACTACGGTTCTGACCTGTCTGTTTTATAAAACTGGTTAGAACCATAATTGAAAATGAGTCTGAAGCGGAATCGCTCCTTATTCTTTTTTAGTAATTACTCTCACGGATAAGTTCCACCCACCATGCTGTTGTTTAATGCTGGTGCATGTGTGCATGGATACAAAAGGCTTTTCCTAAGCAGCAACGACGTTTCCGGAACAGTAGCGGCAAGTTTCAGCAAACCCCTGGCCAACTAAAGAACTGATGAGAGTTCCTTTGAGTATTCCCCCTTCCGCAGTGTTCATACTTGTTATGCTCTTTCCTCTCTCTTTTGCAGTCTTGGGGGAATTCGAGTCTGGGAAACCAATTCTTATCGTTCGACAGTCGCCTGTTGCGCCACAAAAACTAGAAATTGTACCAAATGGAGTTGACTTCTTGAGAAGCGTTAATTTGCCAATAACTCCCGTTGTTGTGATTGGTCCCTATCGTTCGGGAAAATCATTTTTATTGAATCAGTTGCTTGGTACTGAATGCAGTAAAGGTTTCGGTGTTGGACACCAAAGGCATGCGGAGACAAAGGGCATATGGATGTGGAGTGTGCCACAAATTTATCAGTCAAGGGCAATCATGTACATAGATACGGAAGGATTTGAAAGCGCTGGAAAAGCAGCAGTATACGACGATAGAATTTTTGCTGTTTCGGCACTAATAGCTTCACTTCTAATTTATAATTTGCCTGAAACTATCAGAGAGACCGATATTGCAAAGTTGTCTTTTGCTGTGGAGCTTGCACAAGAATTCGGAGGGAACCGACAAGCGAAACTCTTTAAGATGCCACACCTACTATGGTTAATACAACGTGACTTTTTGAAAGGTCAAAGCGTCCTTAGTATGGTAAATACGGCACTTCAAAGTGTACCAAATTCTAATAACGATGCGTCTGTAAATAAATTGAATTATATCCGTGCATCTTTGCGAAATGTTAAAACAAACTTTTCAGCATTCGGATTGCCCCAGCCACATTTATCCAGAACGAAGTTGTGCGATTTGAAAGATCGTGATTTTGATCCAATTTACATTCAACAACGAGAAAAACTGCGCTCGCTTGTGAAAGCTTTGGCAACGCCAAAAACTGTCGGTGGTTTGCATCTAAATGGCGAAGCAATGGCTGCGCACATAGGGCGCATGATAATTGCTGTTAATGCTGGAAACATACCTACAGTTGATTCTATCACAGACACTTTCAACCGAAAAGTGTTGGATGGGTGTTTACGCACGTTTTCTGCCCGGATGACACAAATGAAAATGCCGGTGAACAATAAAATAGCTGCTGGATATTATCGCGTTCAGAAAAAGGAGGCTTTCTTCTGCTACCACCAAAAAGCGTTTGGTAAATCAGAAAAGATTCACCTGAAACTTCTTAACTTTTTGGAAGAGAAATGTAGTGAACTTCACCGCTATTTGTCACAAGAAAATACTTTAAAAAGCAGTGAATTGTGCGAAAAAATATTTTTTCAATGCCAAGAAGAAGTGGAAAAAACAGTATCTATGAAACTTCCTTCAATTTCTCGCTTCTCTGCCTACGCAACGAAGTGCAATGCATCATACAAGGATAACTGTATCGGCCCCGCTAAAGGCAAATACCAAAGCCTACTGAATAAGATGTATTCAAAAGAACTGAAGCATTTTTTACGAGACTATAATTCGCGGTTGATGAATGGCATGACCTTCATTGGCTTTGGCACAATTTTGTTTGGAAGGTTTGTGATCAATTCACCGCTGATAGAAGTTATTGGTTGGGCGGCATTTGCAGCACTGGAATTTTACCCAAAATTGGTTTTTCTAGGTTCAAAATCCGTATACGAGCAAGCTTGGTGGATGAAATTGTCTAAAGTTTGGGAAATGTTAGCGTTTAATAAATTCTACGATTTGAACAACATACTTACTCAAGTCTACTGTTTTTTCATTTTTGTTATTCTCATGAGAAAAATTGCTTGGTTTCGATCTTGCGTTTTGTTCCTTTTGAAACGAATGTTTGCCATTTGTCCGACCTGCAGTCTCCCGTTTGCCAACTTTACTGGAAAGACCAGTAAGTCCGAAAAGCACATCGTTTAAGTTTCCAATTGGACAAGAATCACATCGAAGAATTTAAAAAAAAAATCTTTATTCAGTTTATCGTTAGACAAAATGATATGTGATGTTTTAAAGAATCAAATCACTACTCGTAGATTTGTTTTGGTTGTACACCTATAAATGCCCACGCAAAAGTTATAAAGAATCCTTATTGAAAAAAACCCAAAAATGCAAGTTTAATACACGTTTTCTTTATTTATTTTCTTAGTAGTATACGGGGGATCAATATCTCCATCTTGTAATTTAAAAAACAAATTATATAGTATCATATGTTTAATAAGTCAAAAAAGATAAACGAAGGTAAAACCGTTCAAGAACCCAAACTCCTCCTTCTTCCAGAATAAGACTTCTGGTAATATTCATCATTCAAACTATCATATCATATCATAAAATTGTTTGAGGTATCATATCGACTATTGTTGTTTAGATGACTGGATCTATCCCAAAACGTATTATGATGATCATAATGATGATTTTCTTTCAAGTCGTATACATAAACCTGCGTAAATGTATCTTCTAAAGATCCAAGTCTACGAAGAGTATCATGGATTTTCCACTTCAGGGCGTATTCGTAATTCATCATTCAACTATCATAAAATTGTTTGAGGTAGCGACTAGCGACCATCTTTTAATTTTATAATTCTTAAAAATATAAAGTGAAAATGAGAAGTCTAAAACAAAATCTATACCACCGTATTGGGGGGGACCCTGGCACGCCCTGTGAAACTATCCGTAAAATTGCCTACCTCTTATGATTCAACTCCGAAATCCCTCCTTGTAGATTAAAACTATCTGTGTCTCACATCAAATTTCCTTGTTGTAAATTAATTTTCCTGTGCATGAAAGAACTGTGAGTTTCCCAAGAAAAACTGGGGGGGGTTACGACGCGAGTAGGAACTTCTTCCCACAGACTGAAGTCAAACAGATCAACTTCAGAATGTTTGACGTTGGTCTAAGGTTTTTCCTGGTTCTGGTGGGTCTGGTCGACCATATGAAGGGGGAAAAGTAGCGAGTAAATCTTTGGTCGAATTGTAGGCTCTCCATAATTTAGTTCATCCTTCCAATGAGATGATGGGTGAGATGAGTTGATGTGTCTTCTGATCCAAGCTGTTTCGGTGTCAGGTGTAAATCAAGTGCTTCAGTGTGGCTCATTCCTATCTGGTCATTTCCCAAGTACAAAGAACTAGCGAGTAAATCGGGGCATGTTTTTTTTTTTTGCCGTGTGCTAAATACTCGTTTGATGATCTTTCGGTTAATGCGGGTGATGAGGGCTGCGGCTTCTAGTCCAAGCCGTTTCAATGCCATACATAAACCATGTGCTTCAGTTCGATTCAATCCTGCCGGATAAGTTTCCATAGACAAAGGAGACAAACTATCGAATCTGGGCATGTCGGTTTTTGGCCGTGTGCTAAATACTTGTTTGATGGACTTTTGGCTGTTGGGGGTAATTTGGGCGATTGCGTTCGGCTTCGGTTCTTTTTCTGTAGATTTGCTTAGACGACCCTTCTCGTCACCCACCAGTCTCTTGTTTAAACGATCGCTCTCCTCGTACACATGTCCCTGTCCAATTCACCCTTCCTTGCAATGCAATTTGTTTTTGTTCACTAAAGCTTTAATTTACTTCTGTGATTTCTTGATCTGAGAAAAAAAAAGAAAGAAAAAAAGCAAGTAACGCACAGAGTAAAATAATTTAAAAAAATAATAGAAATTTGAGACAGAAGAAAAGAAATCGGAGAAAAAATAACATGTGTGGTTTAACACCAAATAACCTGAGTGATTTAACATCAAATTGAAATATTTACTTATAATTTAGATAAACGGAATTAGGCTTTTTATAGATTAAACTGAATTAGTTTTTTTTTATATAGATAAAAACAACGATACTACTATGGGTCATTTGAAAGCATTGTTGATCCACCTACCGATTCGGATCATGCATGGAGTACATCTGAAAATGATAGTCAAGACTAAGCGACAAGGGTATTATTGATCAGTAAAATCTCAGGAGCAGAGATAAGTTGGCAGTATATGAAGGAATGTAAACCTTTAATGGATAAAAGGAGCAGATTCATTTTAGCGGTACATGAGAAAGATAAATTTTAATTACTTAAATAACAGCTCAACCAAAACCCGAACAGCCTAGCGAAACGGGAGGAACAGTTCATCGCCCTCTATAACATATGCCGCGACCGGGACGTCCAAGCCGAGCACTGGAATGTTCATTTCTGTCAGGGAAAATACACTCAACTACAGACCAACGAACGATATAAAGGTATAAAATACGCGCAAGCATGAAATGATTTCAGAGAAAACGACGACAACGCGGAAGTTCTTGGCATCTTCAGACACCTGAACCCTGCCCGCGATGGCGCCCCCAAATAGTACTTTTTGGGGTGAGTCTCAGCGGGGCTTTCTCAGAGGGGGCCCGAGCCCTCTTTAACCGCCTTGCGGAAATATAGTTCCCCACCCCAATCACCTCTGGTAGCCTCAATTACCTAACAGCACGCCAGAAATGGGCGGACTTGCAGATGCGAATCTTCCAGCGGAATATACTCAATGTGGTAGCCAAGTCCATAGCATCAGGTATCCGGATCTTCCATGCCTATGTCCCAACAGCCCTGTCAATGGACTATGCCGCTGAAGCGTCGACACCGCGCGCTTTATCAGGCACTCCCAAAGACTGGTCTTGGACAGCTCGGACTCAAAGTCAAAAATAGAACCACAACCCTCGGGGGACGAGCATCCCTGCAGAGATGACTCCAGTAGTGCCCCAACTCTAATAGTGTCATCCCCAGGTGATGACACGGAAGTTCAATCCTCAACCCAATCCAGCATCGAGCAATCCAACGTCGCCCCGGCCCTAGTAGTGTCACCCTCGGCTGTCGTCACAGGAGAACATCCTACACCGCAACCATAGCAGAAGGGGACCAGAGCATCACCAGCAGAACGAGATCCCAATCAGCCCGCCGCAGAACCACAACCACCGCAATGCATACCGAATCCTCACCATCGCAACAGAACTCACAAACGCCGATTATGCGCACCGATCCAAACGACCCTCTCCCAACACCTCAACTCACAAATGACAACTCCCTGACTGGTTCACAAGACAGACAACGAGCACCTTTAAAACATTCACGCCGCTGCTTGGTCGGATGAGGAAGTTGATTATGGGTCTCCTGACATCGACGCAATTCCACACACTGATTCGGATCATGCATGGAGTACACATGGAAATGATAGTCAAGACTAAGTGACACGGGTATTATTGATTACTAAAATCACAACAGTAGAGATCAGTTCGTAGTTACGTTAATTTTAATTACTTAAATAACAGCCAGTTTCTCGTTTTTAATAACAGCAAAATTTTTTTTATTAAACAAATATGAAGAGTCCAATGTCCAATGTATTTTGGTTATAATCGAAAGTATAAACTTAATTTTGTTTTTCTAATGCTGCTATTCTTGCAGCCAAATTTCGACTTTGTTTCGAATGCTTTTTTAATTTGATGCCTTCCCTTACAGCTAGGCTTCCCGATTTGCCTAGGCTTGTCTTCTTCTTTATTATGCTCCACGTAGTAGTGGTATCATCGCAACTACCCCGTGCAAGTTTTTCAAAAACGCGATTCATGTTCAGCTTCAGTTTGCATGAATGACGATATTGCTGTGCAAATAACCGGCGCATTGCACTTCTCGAACTGACATCTTCGATGACGCCTTTGGGACCATCTTCGATGACGCCTTTGGGACGGCGTTCAGCATCAGAACCATGACTATACACAATTAATTTAACTTTTGGATCTATTTGATACTCGAAGCCATGCAAAATATTTTTTTCTGTAACTAGCTGGTGGCAACTGCTAATATATCGTCTTTGGGACTCTTTTTTTTCATGACAGTGTGCACTTAAGACCCGGTCTTGAAACGTATCACATATAGTTGCCAAACGATCGCGCCTCTTTAGCTGGTGTTTCCACATTAACTTCGAGCAGGACAGTTCCTCTTTTTTATTGTAATAAATTATGTTTGTGTTCATATTTGGCAATGTAATGCTAGTTGCTTTTCCCGGGGAATAAAGTTTGTCCAGTTTTTGAATTTTACCATGGGAAGCCATTTCCAACTCCACCTTGATGTTTATAAATGGGGCTAAAACAATTTTGAACAAGAGCAATAAGGAAGTGGTGCTATCATTTAATGCTCCGGATCTTGGCTATAATGCATAAAACACATGAAGGGTTTTTAAAATTACATTTTAGCACTAATAAAACTTGGCTTAATGGATCTTTTTTGCTCCTATTTTCGGTATTATTGTGCACAAATGTACAGGTTTTTTAAAAAATATCATATTATCGTAGTACTTTGTTTTAATAAATATACACTACCGATTTCAACCGATACTAGCTGTTGTGCCCTACTATTTCAATTAATAAAAACAACTGGGCCTCTAGTACAACACTATCACTCTTTTTTCTATTATTTAATTGAGGCCTTTTTCACAGAAAAAGGTTTCTCCTCATTGATTTTTAAGGAAGGGCTTCTTGCTGAGGCAATGAATTACAAACCTTCTACCAGGTACCAGGTATTATATTATAACAGGCACAGGTAAAGGTTTAATACCTGGTATCATACCTGGTACGGTACAGGTAACGGACCAAAAATAATCAGTGTTAAAATACCCTAATTCTATCCGTTCAAACCCGGAAGTGTTAAGGGATTAGCCGAGGACCCAGGACCATCGCTTGCCTGTACTGTAATAAAAAAATGAAAAATCTCCTTTTCTTCCCTTCATCATTTTACCTTCGGATTATTATAATAAGGAATGAATGTAATAACAATACGATACGGAAAAAGTGATATATATGAGCGCCGTGTACTGTATAATCTTGCTCGCCTTGCCAGGCCTGGGCGACAGTTTGCAATAACAAATTGGCAGCCACACAACGTACGGTTGTGAGATCTAGACGAACATAAAGAGTGCATTGGCGACTCGTTTCAATCTGGGAATCAGTTGCAATGAAAAAGTATTAGATATGTCAATTGATGAGGATGTTCCATCTGCATTCCTCTGTCCTCTTTCAAAAAACATTTTGATCGACCCAGTGGCTACATTGGACGGTCATGTTTTTGAAAGAACAGAAATTGAAAATTGGTTAAGAGTGAATGGCCCAAGGGCAATATCGCCAGTGACAGGTATCCCATTAGAATCTATAGATTTAATATCTATACCATCGGTTTCAGCTGCTATTCAAGATTACCTGATAACGAGATGGAATGCGATAAATTTTTGCTGTGGCATAAAGTTTTCAAGCTTGACTATAAGTCTGACGATAGTAGGCATTGGGTCAAACAAAACTGTGTATAAAGGAAGATGGAAGAATAAAGACGTAGCTATACTCGAAATGAGAAAAGGGATTTTTCGAGAGATAAATGTTTTACGCTTTTTGAAGCCTCATCGAAATATTGTTTGCTTTTTTGGGTTGTGCGTCAATTATAAAAAACACTTTATGGTTGCGGAATTTGCGCCGTTGTCCAGTTTGGATTTAGTTCTAGAAAATAATCAGAAAGCGGGAAAAACACCAATTTCAAATGATGTTGCTTTCTCTATTTTTGATCAAATTTCGTCGGGGATGGAAATGGTTGCATCTCTGGGAATTACCCATCGAGATTTAGCGACTAGAAATATTTTGGTAATGACATTTGACGAAAAAGATACCTCGAAAGTGCATGTGAAAGTGAGCGACTTTGGGTTGTCTACTCGTGGGCGGATAACTGTAACTACCGACGATAACCTTCCTATCAGATGGACAGCCCCCGAGTGCTTTGTATCACACTGCAATTGCTGCGAGAAAAGTGATATTTGGTCTTTTGGTGTACTAATTTGGGAAGTGTTATCTTCGAAGGATTTGGAAGCAACAATACCATATGTCGAGTATTCTGACGAAGAAAAGTTGAAACTCCTTCTCCTTGCCAAGAATGTTTCTTTACGTCGTCCGAAGAGTGCTAATGATGGAGTTTGGGACGTTGTTAACTTATGTATGAAACGAAACCCGCAGAATCGTCCGACATTTAGTAACCTTAGTGTAATCATAAAAAAGAAGCAGTTGGAACAGTACATTATTGATAAAGAAATTGAGATTCGTGTGGATGAAAGATCACTTATAATTGTAAAAGAACGCTTGCCACTAGATCAGATGGTGTTAAAACCGCAGGCTCGGGAGCTGCTGCCCGACAAAAACACAATTTGTGCTCTAGAAAATAGAGTCACATCACTTCAAAACCAGCTTCGCTTCGCCACGTGGGGCAAGTTTGGGATTCGCCGGAGAAGAGGAAAAGTGCTTTTTCAGAGTTCTTTCCCAGGAACGAGACTGTATTCCGAAACAAAAACTAGGCATTTCTTTGCTTCGTTGACATGTATAGACAGATGTAAGTTTTTTGTAGAAAGGTACATTATTTTCCCAGCATGTTTCATCTTAATTGCATTTTTTGTGTTGCATTTGCCGCATTTCTTGGAAGTACATTTACAACCATCTCGTTCGACCCTACACCATGTTTTAGAAATGCACATCAACCAAAATTTTGATAAGTTCTTTAGAACGATAGGTCGTTTCTTCCAACCTTCAGAAAATGTGTTGGTAAAATTTCCTATTCAGTCTTTCGTTTGGGTGACGACACATCGTCCTCGATTAGCAGTGGTATTGAATTACAACTTAAAATTTGATGACTATGACGTGCAGTTGTACATACCAAGTTTTCAAGAAATGTCTGCTGCACGCAAGATACATTTAGCGGTCTTGCAGCACAAAACAGAGAGTGAATTACGTCTGGTTCATCCGTATTTACAAGCTGTACTGCACAGTAACAAACGAATTATTCGACTGTTAGAACATAGCGGTCAGGACAGGTCCTTGGCCAGTCAATGCTGTTTGGTGATTGCAGAAAAATCTAGAGATGCTCACGACAGAGAAGATATAGTTATACGATTGAAGGGTGTAAAGCATGTCATTACGTCGATAAATTCGCATGGATTTGGCAATCCAGTTTTCATGAGATGGGCTTTATTAGCAATTTCGAATCTGTGTGATAAAAAAACCATTATAAAAATTACTGAGAACGAGACTATATACGTCGTCAGCTCAGCGATAAAAGAGCATTTTCAATATCCAAAAGTAGTATCTGTGAGCTGTGTTGCCATCGGCAATTTTGCTTATAATTCAGAAGCAAGAGAAACAATTGCTAGTTATGGGGCTTTGGAGACAATCAGTAGTGCGGTAAGTGTGCACATGAACAGTATAGAAGTACAACATCGATGTGCATATGCTATTGGAAAACTTTCAAGAGAAAATAGAATAAACAAAAACATTTTTGTATCAGCTGGGGTGTTAAGATCAATAGCCTTTTCAATGCACTCATATTTGATAAATGAAGGTATTCAGTATCGCTCAGCTTATGCGTTGACGTACCTGGCATGGGACAACAGCAGAGCCCAAGAACAAATTCTGAGGTCGGGTTTGTTGCAATTAGTGATATCTGCTATGAAATACCACAACCAGTCTACCCAAGTTTTAATTCAGTGTTGTCGCGCTTTAAATGCCATTGTGCATAGAAATGGCAATGCAAAATTGGCAGCAATTCAACATGATGCATTATCGCCAATTACCATGGCACTTGCGCGTTTTGCAAGCAGCGAAAAAATACAAACCAGCTGTCAGGGGACACTTCAAAAGATTCTTCCATCTTAATTAATATTAGTCCCCATTCACCCAGGGAAATTTTAGAAGATGGATGAATTAAGTCGCCCAGTAGGTACACAGCATGTGATTATGTTTAAGGTTATAGTTACATCTTGAACTTCTGTTAGTGGTAGTAATCCGAATAAATATCACCTATAATGATGAAGGGAAAATGAATCGGACCCCAATAAATTATTTTTAGTATATGACACAGTACTTGGATAAAATTAGAGTGTCTTTTTGGATTACTGCATTGTACGATTTATATTACACACCATTAGAGGAATTAGAGATCCGCTCAGAGACCAATGGCACTTTTCTATGACAAGAAGTGGGTCTCTTTCGAGAAAATAATAGATTGGTCGTTTCTTCAAGTATACAAAGTACACAGTATCATACTAAATTTTGTAATTCGCTCACAGAGTGTTTAAATACGGACCGGATCGTTCCTGCACTTTCCACGTTGTTTTTTTATTTAAAAAAAATGTAAAGGGGTACAGTATCCAAGTGCTTCTGTCGCAGTTTTAACTTTTTTTGGGAACCTGCCATTTTATCTGTTTTGAAAACTCAGTACAGCAACACACGGGGATGTTTAACTAATACAGGGAATAGAAAGATGGAATTGTTTTTTTATTTCTCAAAAAATGTTTTTTTTAATTTTCACGTTGTGTCTAGTTGTTGTGTACTCCGTATTGCTTTCGTTTGCATTTATTTATATTGGTTAAAATGTATAAAATTTTCTGTGTTTTTGTACTTGTTTGTGAGTTGTAAGCTCTTGTAAAATATACAATAAATGCTGCGGCGTATTGTGAAAATAAAATTATTGTAGATCTCAGAGATGCATTTTAATCCTAGCAGGGCTTTTTACCATTACAACGTTTACATGAAATAAAATCTTAAAATGACGAAAAACGAATAATTTTTTACCAAAAATGAACTCTTTGAATTTTCACTAGTCACTACACCAATTTATATAGGTAATTATTATAAGGAATTTTATAGCAAAAAATAAAAAACTCTGTCCTCTCTTCACCCGGTGTGGTGTGGTGATCGATATTTTCCTGTTTTTTACGAGTGATTAATATTACAGAAGCCAGCTTTCCACTTTCCACGTGAAAAAAATGACGCAGGATTTTGGTGGAGGTCTTGTTTCCTATTTAAGGTTTGTAACCATGGAACATAAAACAATCAAAAAGGTGAAATTACAACAAAGTCTCGGCAAGGTGATAAAAGAAAGACGAACGAGTACACAGCAGGTTTATTTTTATTTGAGTTGCTGCTGTGACAAGTGAGTCAATTCTTCTCTGCGTAAAACAACAACACAACGCAACGGCAGTTATTTTTTAAATTTTTTTATTATTATTATTATAATTATTATTATTATTGTTGCGTTCTTTCGTGGAACAACCAACAACAAAGATCATCAACTTTTGTTGATGTTTTCCCTTTTTAACCAGAATAATTTATCATATTTTGCAACTAAACGATCGAGAAACAGGATAAACAACACTCCAATGAATCAAAAATAAGGGAATAGCATCGGAACCATTACTAGTTTCAAACCATTTTTTTGTTCTGCGCTTGGTGTGTCCAGAAATGCTAGCCGACACCACAAACAATATAACGTATGGGTCTTCCGAGCCTTCCGTCAAAATTCCTGTGAATAACAAGCCTACCCTGATCGAATTACAACGTCTAGGGGGTATTAGATCGGTTTTAAAACTTCTAGACTCAAAGAAAAAAGGCTTGAGGGAGACCGCAGCATTGGTCCTCTCTAATGCTACGTTTAGCCATACCTCGGTATGTAAAGAACTTGTTTCAGGTGAGGTTGAGACTCTCAGACCACTTGTGGAGCACTTATCTGATGACATTGATATGGTTGCTCTGAACGTTACCCGTGCCCTAGCAAATTGTACGACTATTCCAGACCTTGCCGGGGGAAATAATTGTTTCAATACTACACTAAGAAGACTTGGTGGCGTCAGGTTGTTAATAGGCGCACTCTCAACGGATAATGTTAACTTATTGAAACCAACTCTCTTAGCTATTGGTAATATGTGCTATGACGATGACGTACTTGCCGTTGAAATACGAGAATTGGGGGGGTTAGAATCTTTAGCTATTTTATTGCAATCGGAACACAAGTCTGTGCAGAGTAATGCTTTGAATGTACTTATGAATTGCTGCTGCAGAAATATAGCAAATTGTGAAGAGGTTGTCAATTTGAATCTTACCAAAGTGTTAGTAGAGATAATTGTTCACGCCTCTGCAAAAGGAGAAAATTACCTTCGAGTCAACGCGACACAACTATTGTCTAGTTTAATGCGCCATTCTAGATCCGTGTGCAACGATATATATGTCTCCGGTGCCATAGATACTTTTGTTAATGATTTGCGCGCAAAAAATAATAAGTGCAAAGAACTAGCAGTTCGGGCCCTTATGAAATGTGCTGAAGCCAGTGTACCGAAAGTTCTTAAAAATAAGTCTTCTGTCTCAAACGTCATGACATTGTCTCATCCTCCTGTGGAACAAACTCGTGGCATCCGATCGCGTTTGCTATCGGAAGATTCTTTGATAGCAATTGTGTCACTAGCAGACCACAAAAAACGTTCGATCTATCGATGTGCGCAGAAATGCATATACTATCTTCTCCAGGGATCAGATGCATCACAGGCACTTCTTCCTCTGATTGAACAAGGTATTGTTCCGATGTTACATAAATTGTCTGCTTCTGGAATAAACCAAACGAAAGTATTTTCGGCGGATATACTTGCCTGGATGAAAAGTGAAATAAAAGAAAGTACTCTTCAGATTTTCTTGAGGACCCTTATTATACAAGGCAATGAACGCTTAAGAGGCCATGTAGCCGTTGCATTGGTCCATTTATCATTCGGTCGATCGGAAGTATGTTCGCAGTTTGTGAGCACCGGCGCTTTAAGAGCAACTTTAGGAATGCTGCGCCATTCGTCTAGTCAAGTTCCAGCTTTTGATTTTCTGCGCGCTATTAGGAAACATTTCTCGTTTGACTTCAAAGTCAATTTGACCCATGAAAATAACTTTGTACCTCCTCACTGTAACGAATTGATATTTAATGATCCGAAAGGATCTGACGTTACTCTTAAAGTAACGAAAGATGTCCAAAACAGTACGTGCGCATCCTTACAAAATGATCAACGACAAACATTGTGGATATGTTATGCGCATAAAATGGTTCTATCGCAGCATAGCGCAACCTTTCGGGATATATTTCGTTCTGGTGGAGAAAACTCATCTGAATTTGATGTTAAAGTTAATGACTTTGATGCATTTCGGGTTCTGTTGAAATATTTTTACAACTGCAATCCTGATGTTTTATGGGGAGGACACAGTGGTAGTTCGGGAACTTCTAGTATGATAAAAAATGACGATGCAACTGCCCATTTGTTGTGTAATGTTATAATTTTATTAGAGCGATATCAAATTATTCCGTCTGTAACATTCGCTGCTGTTCAAAAGGCTATATCATTAATCAACCCAACAACATTGCTTTCTTTATTTTCTGCTGCAGTAAGTGTATGTAACTTGGAGCTAGGTATGTCATGTTATTCGTATACAGTAGAAAATTTTACAACATTATTATTGGCTTTCGACAAATTGCAGTTGAATCGTTTGATTGAAACAACCGAATCTTTTTTGGCATATTTTCTAATGAAACAAGATAATTTGCAACGTTTGCAATTTCATGAACCCGACTAATACTTCTCAACGACCCCGACCCACTATCGGTGCTGGTCATCCTTTGAGCGATTCATCGAAACAGAAAACAAGCATCTTTAAGAACTACAAGCGACCGTCCAACAAACCACACAAGTTCTGACACATTTAGGAGTGAAACACACGATACAGTCGGCTGTCCAATTTGGCCAGAAGCCACCAACGATGGGTGTATAGCTACGGACGATGACCATGCACGGAGTACACAGGAGGACGACTCATAATTTTTCTTCTTATCAATGGGCTAAGTGCTAAAATGCGAGAAGAAACAGTTGCAGCACATGGACAGGAATGAAATTTCTTCTTGTTAAAGGGAACCTTTGAATGTTCGTTTTAATTACTCTAAATAACAGCCAATTTTTTGTTTTTGTATTGAGTGAAATTGAGAACGGTGTACGTCTAAACATTTTTCATATGCATAAAAACAAATACTAAACCACCGTATTAGGGGGAGAACGAAAACCCTGGCACATCCTGTGAAACTATCCGTAAAATTGTCTACATATGATTCAATTCGAAAATCCTAATTTGATTTTGTCCAGTAAAGTTTTACGTCCCTCTTGGACTGCAATTTGGTTTTGCTCCTGTGTTGTTCTTGGTCGAATTACTCTTATCGTTTAGTCTAATAGTCTACACTATCATCCTCTTGTGTACTCCATTCATGATCAGAAGTGATATTTTTGGATTTTCGACGATTTCAAATGACCCAAATAATAAAAACAAGAAAATTGGCTGTTATTTACCAAATAATAATAATAGTTTAGGTAAATATTGAATTAAGGTTTTTTTAAATCTTAAATAACAGCCCCTATATTTTGTTTTTCAATTAATTCTCTCTCTTCATTGGCGTGCACTTCATTTTTAAAGTACAAATGGAAATTATAGTCGAGATCACTCGATGCTAAACAGAGTCCCCGCAATCATACGTGACTAGATCCTCCATGGTATCATCCCAATCATTAGACCCTCCTCCCCCTCGGGGTTCTCCCCTCTCAATGCGGGGATGGGCGACCCTGGTGGATTTTGCTTTTCGTAGGGACTCCTTCCTTTGTACATTTTAATGCGATTTTGTGGCTGGTCTATCCTGGATCCCGCACGCGGCCGCCGCCAGCTCGTATTCTCCTGTGAGAAGAAGCGGAGGGCCGGTCTGCCTGCAGATCTGAAACGCCCTATCGAATACTGGGCCAAGGGACTCGAACAGGTTGTATTGGATCCAATATACCGAGGTGCTGAACCACCTTTACCGAAATATACAGTAGCTGTTACGGTACCATTCGACTGAGCCCTTTGATTGCCACCGATCTATGTATGAGTCTGTTCACACTGTTTGAAAGACTTCCTCTGGCGTTGAGTTCAAAACTGGCTGAATGTAGCGCTTTTTGACGAACAAGAATGGATTAGCCTTATTTTATGATCGCTTAATGCATTAGCACAAGATGAGAGCCTGCCCTCAAAAAAGGCTTTGCGGGTTCTGCAATAATACAGAATTATTTTGGAGTAGCAGGAATGCAGTTGTGTAAACTGAGAATTGTGTGTTATTTGGACTGCACGATGTTTTGTTCAAGAGTCTCAATATTATGCTCTAAGATATATAGGCAATCTCTTAGTTGGCAAAACGCATTACCTTTTCTTTGCCGCACAGGGGCACAATTGCGACGGCCACTATATGATAAGAACATTTTATTGTCATTACAAATAGTCTGCAGGACTCTAGAGTAGGTATTCAAACACGTCCTCAGTTTTGATTCTTTCCCACTCCATGCTAATCTTTGTGGTTGCTTTGCGCCCTTAGAATTATACTGATCGCATGCAAGTCCTATGTCGTTGTGTTGCGCTAAGCGTTGCGTCAGTTCCAAAATTTCTGACTTCATCGAATTAATTTTCAGTTGCGCAGGGTCTATATTGATTTTTGGCTGATTTTCTATAAATGTTGCTTGAGAGGCATAGCGCAGAGTGCTAAGGTTCTCTTCAGAATGTTTGCCATTAGGCGACAAGCACGCAACCAACAGCGTTATGCTATTCCCCCCAAATGCGCTTTGAAGTAAAGAAGTCAGTAAAGAATCACGGTATGGAACATGATATACTTCAGAGCTGCTCCGTTGGGAGGACAAAGCCATAATCACTTTATTTAACACATGCAATGACTTGTTTATTCCTATCGATTCAACTAAAGTCACACCTTCCGCTTCTGTACTAGAAATGCGCTCCGATCCTGCTAGGTCAACAACACGCAATCTTCCCTCGTGAGACCTATTTGTGTTCCGAACATATAAAGTAAATAAGGTGTGTGATCTGCTACTACTAACATTCAACTTGTGTTCGGCTGTGATTTTGTGCAAATTACCGTAATTATACCAGTGCTGTAGCTCGATAGCATCTTGGAGAATAATCTTTGACATGTTTTCCAAATAAAACCCCTTAGAAGAGCTCCATCGCAGCTTCAAATAACCAGACGGCATCTGTATATTTTTTTTGTTATTTCGAGACAAAACGCGATTAACGGCATGATAGTTTAGGTTCGGATTAAGCAGATCATAACATCTTTCGTTGTAAATCTGAACGTAACTACATTTCAATATCGTACTTTCCTCTTTCCGGTGTTGATTTGAATCGACTTTGTCTTCGAATAATAACTTAATAAGTCTAGGCACTATCCCCATGTCTTGCGCTTCACCGATGCCCTCGATTGTGTAGGTTTTTCCAGCCCCGGTTTGCCCATAGGCAATTATTGTTGCGTTGAAACCTCTTTTAACAAAATTCAACATACTTCTACAATCTGCATTTTCAAAAAACTCTTCTTGAGTCGAACTTTCAAAGACCTTATCAAATTGAAATACTCTTCTTCTCTGAAATCCTGGAACTTTGGAAATCGGCGTATTTTCACTAACAGAGTCCATCCGTACATGGACTGTATTTTTTTTAATATCACAAACCAGTTCCGTTGGTTCCTGTATACGTGACTTAGAGGGAGTCCGCACTCTGACGACAACTTTCACATTCTTTCCCATGCTGCAGACGTTATACCGTTACCGAAGGACGCCTTCTAACTGCTCACATGCACACCAGCTGTAAAACCATGAAAAGGCAGCCGATTTAGTGCTTCTGAAAAACTAGTCATCTTGGCCCAGTGTGTGCGAAAGTGTTCGAAGATGATGTACCTCAGACATCACAAAGTATCATTCGTCTCCAGTAACATATTGATTACAATGTCAGAAGAACTAGCTTCTCCTTGACAGATGATGTGACTAAACTTTAATGTCTAAAAGAATTTCATATGATCAACATCCTTAAATTTATTTCCGTCGTTTTTGCTGGTCGTCAGGGCTTTATGTAATGTCATAGCCACTCTCCTGTAGTTGTTAAGGAGACTTCATACGCGTTCTGAAAATAAATATTGCTGTGCAACATACCTTTAAAAGAATCATCAGAAACATTTTTAATGAGTGCCCTGTAGATAGCCTGCCAGGCGTCCCGAAGGGTCATATGTTGACATTATAGGTTGTAGTGTTACTTATACGTAAGATTTTTATCATATCAGGTGGCGGAAATCAAAAACCGAGTTTTTTGTGTTTTGTTCTTTTAAATATTTTTGACTAGGTAAAACACCTGATTGAGATTTTTTTATGTCTACTCGAGCGGGCCCTCGGTTACTCCTTGATAGGCCGGGACACTAACGATTCTAAAGTACCAGTAGCGGTAGTAAAGTTTTTTTTTTTGCCCTTTTGGAAGGTGGGCGTTTTTCTAAAATAATTACAAAAAATTACCCAAAAAGTAAAACAATAATGAGTAATCTTCTAAATTGAGAATTGAGCATACGGTCCCACATTCTCCTGTGATATTGTAATGACAGTACGTTAGTGTGTATACGTAGTATGTATACCACTACCAAACAAACAAATATCCAATCAAAACAATGAAATGATCCTTTGGGACGCCTGGCAATATAATTGTTATGTAAGGCATATTATTGACATTGTATCACCTCTATTATTTGACTTATTATTGTAATTATTTTAGTGAAACACCTACCTGCCAAAAAGGGCAACCAAAACAAATAAACCGTAGTAGTGAGTCATTATATTATAACGAACGTACTTCGGCAAGTAGGGGTGCGGGGATCGGGTAGTAGTGAGTAGTCGTCGTCTACTTTTTTTTTTTTTAATAAATCCTCCGGCTCAGTACTATCAGAATTTTATTAGGAGAATCCTCCATATTCTGCTGGACTCCTACATCTTAAATTGAGCAAGCCTGTGGGATTAAATAATTATAGTAGTAGCTCATTCAATTTGCAATTACGTGGAGAAGAAATTATTGTCTTGGTTTTATTGCTTGTCCGGTACCGCCAACAGAGATTATACAATAGTAAGAGTAAAAGTCCAGACTAAACTCCCCGCGCTTGAAACAGTACTGGAAATGCGCTTCGAGGCAATATTGAATTTGTAACATGACAACAGTAGGAAGACGGGAAGAGGACTTTGAGGTTTCATTCGCGCAGGGTGCACTTTACAAACGTAAGGACTTTCTGGGGAAAGAAGAAGAAGCAAAAACGCACCCGAACCGAACATATTATTTTAGGAAGAATGTTGACACAGATCAGCTGATCACATCTTGTTCAAAAAAGTTATGTGACAATCCAAGCAATAGTAAAGCTCTTCTGATTCGTGCAGCTTCCTATGCTAAAAAGAACCAACACCAGGAGGCTATTAGAGACTACACTAGGCTGATCTTAATAAACCCAAACAGCGTGAGCACTTTATATAACCGAGGGGCAAGTTATGAAAAATTAGGAGCATTAAACGAAGCCATTAATGACTATACTATGGTGATGGATATTGACCACAATCATGTGAGCGCCGCTTATGCTCGGGCCGCATGTTTGAATAGAAAAGGACTTTTCGCTCAGGCTATTGACGACTATACGTTTGCACTAAAGAAAGACAAAGCAATGCGAGCAACAACAATGTCTATTTCGCAGTGCAATATTGATGGGAATGTAAATATAAGCCCATGCATAAATAGTAAATATATGACTGGAATCAGCTCACCAAGTAGAAAAAGAACAGGAAGCTTTGCTATCGGTGTCGAATCCTACACGAAGCAACGTGAAAAAGTATTGAGAGAGCAAATAGCCTCTTCGCCATTGCGCCTCCCGGAGGTTTCACTGCCTGTATCACACAGTTCAGCATCTAAAAGTGCCGACAAAGATTCTCGATCGAAGAGAGCTCCCCCAGATATCGTGCGCGGCGGTAAAATGGAGAATGGGATGAATATTTCACAAAATCAGCCCTCGCGCAGTGGGCAACAACAACAAAAAATGCAGACCCCAATGAAACGTTGTAATAACTATCTATCGAACACTTCCATAAATTCTTATGGTACCGGTTTTGTTCAAGGCGATGAAATCTCGTCGTCGGCGCATTGTCATCCTCAATGTGGCGATATTGCAAAATCAAAACATGACGATGGAAGCAAATCAGCAAATCACTCTGCAGCAGGATATGCATTACGGAAGCAGGGTGACTTTGAAGGTGCTGTGAAAGAGTACACTCTTGCAATTAACTTAGACAATAGCCATTTTAGATCTTACTTCAATCGTGGATTTGCTTACGACAAGCTCAAATGCTTCAAAATGGCAATTGAAGATTATTCGTGCGCTCTAAACCTGGATCCAAACAACGCGTATGCATTTTACAACCGTGGGATTTCTTATGATAGAAACGGCCAGTTCGAAGAAGCCATTCAGGACTTCACAAAAGCTTTGTCATTAATGCCGAAAAATGCGGATTTTTTTCACAATCGTGGGTTTTGTTATCGGAAACGTTTAGAATTTAGGAGGGCAATAAATGACTATAGTAGCGCTTTGGACATCCAGCCGAGGCATTTTAAAGCCGCGTATAATCGAGCATTTTCTTATGAGAAAGTAGGTGAGTACGAAAATGCTATAAATGATTATAGCTTAGCCATTTCAATCAAGCCAGATAATGCAAACGCGTATCATAATAGAGGTGCATCAAAGCAACAACTCGGTGATAACGAAGGTGCCATGTTAGATTTCACTAATGCTATACAGCTGAATGATTGCAACGCTTCGAGCTATAATTGCCGCGGTCTTGCACTGGATAAACTGAAACGAAAAAAGGAAGGTATTCTTGATTTTAACGAGGCGATCCGCTTGGACCCTCATAATCCTTACTTTTTCTGCAACCGTGCTTTTTCCTATCGAAGCATGGGGGAATACGGTAAGGCTATCAGTGATTATTCGGAAGCAATTAGATTAGATCCAGCTGGCGCTAGTGTTTATAATAATAGAGGATATGCGTATAGAAAACTAGGAAAATTTCATCTTGCCATTACAGACTATACAGTATCAATAAAATGGGACCCTTCAAATTTGAAATCTTACAATAACCGTGGGTATTCTTTCGCCAAATTGGGAAATTATGAAGCTGCTATAGAGGACTATTCTTTTGTCATTTCTGTTGATCCTTATAATATTCATGCTCTTCATAATCGAGGTATATCATTCCAAAAGATCGGAGACCAGACCGCCGCGATTGAGGATTTTACAGTGGTGTTGAAACTAGAACCAAATAATTCAAATGCTTACTTTAACCGTGGAAATACTTTCGATAATATGGGAAAATTTGAAAAAGCGGCATTAGATTATTCAAGGGCATTGGAGATAGACAAATATCAAAAATGTAGGAAACAATCAGCACTATTGTAAAACAAAAATAACAACGTATTTGGTTAAAACAAATTTTAAAAACAAAATAATGGCGCTTGTTATTTAAAAAAGTAATTAAAAACACATACAAAATTGGCCGGGTTATTTAAGTAAGTAATTACAAACAAAATACAAAGGTACTAAAATTATTAAAAACAAGAAAATTGGCTGTTATTAAAACAAGAAAATTGGCTGTTATTTAAGTAATTAAAATTAATGTACTGCGAACTGAAAACTGAAAACTGGCTGTTATTTGAGTAATTAAAATTAATGTACTGCGAACTGAAATCTAGATTTTTAGAAATCGCTGACCGGCCTAGCCGTTTAGGACTCCCAGAAGGTACATTTACATCTGTATGTGTATACGACCACGAAACGATCAAACTCAATACCGATCATTATTTCATTGAGCAGTACCACAGACA
>LT642226.1:19880-30799 GCA_900128585.1 Stramenopiles sp. TOSAG23-3 | reverse complement strand
ATTGTACATATTTAATAATGCTATCCCAAACAAGGAAGGATTCACATTTTTGTATGTATGAATGTTATGTGTGTGAACAGGAACGAGTAATACATGAATGCATGAAAATGTGAGAAGTGAAGTTGCGAGGAAAGAGAATGATTCGATTAGAAAGCGTTCACGCGAAAGAGACAACGGTTTGGGTGTATAAAATGAAGAGTATCTTTCAAGTTTCAATCCTTATTGCCATTGCCTTGGTGTGCGGCAGCACTTTCACCATGGCGGGCGAGCCTCTAAGTATGGATCAGTTGGTCGATGAAAAAGAGGCCGAAGTAAACAAATTTATCTTGAAAATGTTGGAGGTGGGCACGGAGAAGTCTTTGGAAAATCAATGTGATGATTTTGTCACGAAATTAGTCGAAGGATTCACCAACGACGTGAAGGACAAAATTAATTGCAAGTTGGCAGGTAAGTGCGGGAGAGAGTCTGTGCTTTTAGATATTGAAGACGCCCCAGCGCTGAGGGATCTGTTTAGCACTGCGTCTGCAGAGCCCGAAGCCACAGCGGAACCCGCCGAAGCTGGAAACGCCGAAGCTGAAAACGCCACACCAGAAAAAGAGATGCTACAAGAACCAGCTGTGAAAGAGCCAGCAATGACGCACTTAGCGTCCGTGAAACACATGGAGCGTAGTGACGCTGCCGTGAAGAAGATTGTTCAGGGTGCTGAAGCATCAAAGGAAGCTTTATCAGCGGCGTCCGCAATAGTGGACGGTAAGTTAAAGAATTTTGCTATGGCGAAGCAGGTGACCCACGAGACAATGCAAGAGATAAATGACATTTTAGATCATATTGCTGATACCTGCAAAAATGTGACGGTCATAAATGGAAAATGCAAAGTGAGCGTTAACGTGGAGAATTTGGAGTCAGGACTCGAGTCTTTGTTCGACCAAGTAGACAAATGTGTCAAGAATGGGGCACCTTGTGAAATTACTGCACCATTCGCGAAAGAAAAATTGACAGACCAAAAAACTACACAAGATGTATTTATTGAAATTACGAACGAGCTAAACAGTCGGGCGCTGAGTAAGGCACAGCAACGATCATTGATGGGATCCTTGAGCGAAAAGGAGGTCCGCAAATACATTGATATTGCGCTTGATGTAAATGGCGACAGCAACAAAGAAGTTCAAACCTTGCTTCAGGGCAAATCAGACGGTAAAATAAAACCAAAGAAATTTCGCAATTGCTCAAAATTGGAGGAGATGTATGAATTAATTCGAGGAAAGAACATAACAATTGAAAACAAAATTTATGAACTTATGAAAGAGTGCGTTGCGATTAAAACCACAGACGGCAGCAGTGATGTTGAAGACACTCGGACGGAGCAGGATAATCGAATTATCCACTGTGAGAATGAAAGAAAGTTTAATGCTGAGTTGTTTTGTCCACGAAGTGGAAATAACGACGCAAAAGCTGAAGCCTTCCACGGAAAATGCTTCCTAGGCAACGATTTTGAAGATCAGCTCATGGAAAAAGAGAATAGCCATTGGTGGAACTCCAGTTCGGAAGAAAACAAGATGGCGAGAAGGTACTTATGCGGCGTACCAAAATTTTTTGATGTAGAAAAAGGCATAAACGGTGCCGCCGTCAGTCTTGATGCATTACTCCCCAGAGAATTTGTGAACACTCTGGTGGACGATTACAATAAAAAGGACAACGAACGCGTGTATGATCTAGAAGCTGTGAGCGATGCGTGTGGTCACAGTGCCCACCACGCCATTGATGTTTCTGTGCATGACAGGAATTTGGTCGTGGAAATTAATTGTGCAAAAATGGGCGAACGCGGTTGCCGTAAGTATATGTGCGACGGGCCTCTCTCCGCTGTTAGTGAAATCCATATAGCATATAGGGCAGCACACGCCGACGACGCCAAACATAATTTTAATTGCAAATGGGTGACTTTTGCTGCAGCGCGAGTCCAAGGCTCTACTGTAACCGTCGCTCCCCCGTCCTGCCAATCTGTTTCCCAAAACAGCAAATCTACCTCTTCCCGAGCCAGCAGTAGACGTCGGCGTCGCTTGTTGACCCCGGATAGGCGAAATTCCGCGGGAAGTTGCTGTTAGCGAAATTGGATAATCAATATTAAAAGATCAATTTAAAGCTACTCGTACATACCCCAGTAAGTATATTTGAACAAATTGAATTAATTTTATTTATAATATATCGAAGGCCACCAAAAAAAGCTTCACTGTCTGCATGTAAGGCACCTCGCAACCACCACCACACAACATCTCACTTGTAATATTAGACACTACTACACCACTTATCATTTAAAAAAATTAATAAAGTTATAGTCGTCTTATACTGTACATCATCATTATTATATTGGTACAGGTATTAAATTATATTACTATCTCTCCTCATATATTATATATAGTATTACGTGTCACATATATATAATTATTACAACAATCAATCACATCGTTAATATACATTTTTATATTTTCCACTCGGATGGCGGACACACTACATTTTTACACTTTCCACTCTGATGGCGGACATTCATATGGCGGAACGTACCACATTCTCTTCACCGCCAGAATTGTATTTGATGGTATTTTAAAGACCCTTTTATCCCTTGTTTTGAATCACAATACGATCTATTTTAGTAAGGCCTGGCAACATGTGCTGCTGTTGTTGCGAAATCCAGAAAGAGGAAAATCTTACGACGAAGAAACAATACCGCCATGGTGCAGAGCATAAGAGCTGTTGCCAAGAAGTTAATCCTGTGTCCCGTTCATTGCGACAACTAAAAGCCGAGCTGATCCGGCATGACATAGAAGTTGAAGAACTAAACATCAAGACGTTAGAATTTCAAAACAAAGAATTAGAGGAAAAGTTTATGAGCCAATGGCGAATTCACAAAGAGTGGTCCGTCATTTTGTTTGGCACCGTGTGCATAATAGTATTTGTAATTAAACTTTGGTTTTTCGCTCGCAAAGAATTCTTCAAAGCTTGGGTCGTACCAATAGGTCTCGTACCGTCTGTAATGTTAGTTGTATTGGCCATTACAAAACCGGACTTGCTGAAAAAACATTATGATACAGTCGTTTGTGGGGCACTATTCTTTGTCTCAATTTCACTATCAATCGATAATTTCATGTTTCGCACGGCTGAATCCGTAACAAAAAAGGACATACCTGACTGTCGTGCATATTTTATATCCCCTATGGTAAAAGCAATTGTGTGGTTCAGTGCTTTGGGGCTTCAAACAAAATTTATTACGTCCCTAAAGTTTGGGCTCACATCTTCGGTCATAGAACTTATTCTCGTCATTACATCGATTGGAGGTTTAGCCAATTTGACGAATTTTTTGAGTTTGTGTTTTTCAACGGGGATTTCATTGTTGTATGCAGTATTACACGCGTACAGGACTGAAATCGCTAGTCGAAGAAGTTTTTTGATTGCTGGAGAAGTGTGGGACACACCAGAATTAAAGGAAGATATGTTTGATTCTTTGTTACACAAGTGGACAGCAGAATTCATAGATCCAAAACTTCAAATAGAATATCGCGGTTTTCATCGACTTAAACGAACAAAATATATACGAAGAAAGATTGTTACCTCGATGTTTTCTTGTGTTGTTATTATATTCGTGTACTGTTTTGTGCGTTTGCCCCTTCCATTTAAGAGTTTCAATATTTTGCGAAAGTATCAATCTCCAGGTAACCACTTCACACAAAGTTGTTAAACAATATTTTTCTGCTCTTAAAAACTCATGTGCCATTGTCATTTCTTGCAGGGCTTGCAAGCGTAATGATCGTGGCAAAATGGCCAAAGTCGTATAAAAAAGATACGACAAAAAACAAAATTATCAGCTTGATATTACTGTTCTTTGTTCCGGTAATTATCTCCATATTATGGGTGGTAGTAATTGAAAATGCGTTCGACATAGCAGACACCCATTTTGCATTAATGGTCCCGTTAAATGATGAAACAAAAAACTTAACCGGGCCCGAATGGACGGAATTGCTGGGAAAGATTGATAATAAAGATCCATTGGATATTGCAGCATCAACACCGGATTTTTTCACTAATGTCTGCAAAATGAATAATGCCAGTGGTCACGAATGTGATTTCAGGGTATTTGAAGCTGCCCAAACGATTTGCGTAGGGGGGACATCGTTAAGAACGTATACGGTGTGGGTCCTTCAAATTTTGTGTCTCATCTTAACCACTCGCCGCGTTCCCGCCTTTATTGGGGTAACAACGACTTTGTTGAGCCACATAATTTGCAGTATCATATTCAAGGTACAACAAAAGCTGTTTCAAGAAATACCCTTGTATATTTGTGCGTATATAGTTATGGCCAATCTGGATAGAGTCCACAAAGAGCACTTTTTGGCACTCCGGTTTAGCCAGGATCGCAAGAAAAGAAGGAAAATAACACAACGGCAAAAAACGAGAAGAGCAAGTCGGCGTAAATCTAGGGCAAGCGCGGTTCGAAGCTCGGTGGTTTTATCATCGCAGTCCGCTACACTCAACCCATTGTTTGGTGCGCAAGATATTGAAGCAGTAACACCGACTAAAATTAGAGGAGAGGTAGGGCGAGAGGTAATATAAACAAAAAACTGGCTGATATTTTAAGTCCTTAAGTATAAGGCGTACGCTTAATTAAAAACAAAAAATTGGCTCTGTTATTTTTAAGTCCAATTTTTTCAAGAAAAATTGGCTGTTATTTTTTATTATGTAAGTACAATTAAAAAAAACAAGAAAATTGGCTGTTATTTAAGTAATTAAATTTAAAGTCCGGTCTTACTTATCGATATACCCTTGTCACTTAGTCTTGACTATCATTCTCAGATGTAATCCATTTATGATCTGAATCAGTAGATGAATTAACACATGACAGTATAAAAGAGGAGCGGAGAAACCTAATACTTGGTAATATATAATTTGTTTTTTATATATCAGGTTTAATTTTGCTTTAACGACATTGTTTAATCTATCTTGTAATCGTCCAAGGAATTATCAGTAGTGGGTTGGGATTGCGGGGAAGTGTCGTCCGGGTCGGTATTCGGAACCATCGTTGAGGGCTATGTTGTAGTGGTAAAGGTGCGGTGCTACAACTCAATTAATTCTTTAAGAACGTATTTTTAAAAGTAAAAAAAACTGAAAAACGTTTTAAGAGTTTGTAATTCATGTACATTGCGACGGGATTAACATTCAGAATCTACAAATCACCATTTGTTATGAAGCGATTCCCTTCACTATGAGATCCATCATAGCGCTGGTCCGCGTGTCCCAAACCGAGCATTGTGGTCGAACTTTTTCGTCTAGTAACTTTGCGCGAGGCCTTTTCGAGCTCATAGGCTTTCTCTGCTTCTGCCCGTTCTTGTAACGCTCTTAGCTGCTCAGCGGACGGCCGCTTGGTCGATGGTTTCGCTGTTTTCCCCAAAAATTGCCCCCGTTTCTCCGCAGCTTTGCGCTCTTCCATAGCGACGGGGGTTGCATCCAAAAAGCGTAGGCAGGGGAGCCAAAAAATTACCATAAGCCGGTACCGTCTATATGCGTCTGCGCCAGATATACTCTCGTCCCAAAATGCAGGGCAGCACGGGTTGTTCAACATAGAGAGATATTCCAAATTTGGAAAGCACCTTACCAAATCTTTGCAGAACTGGTTGAGGTCGCGCACATTGTTATTATTGAACCATAGCGTTTTTACTGTCGCCAGCAAGGGAAAATTTGACAAGCCCTTCAGGTTGTTTTTGTCTAGAATTAAGGTTTCTAACTTTTGGAAATGTTTGATCTCGTCCACCGACACAAGACAGTTTTCTTTCAAATTTAAAAGCTTCGTTGCAGGACCGTATGCGAGTGATACCCCTCGCGGCAATTCATCTAATCCCCTATCTTCCAATATCAAATCCGAACCGGACAACAAAGACACATGCTTGCTTGATTGCGACGGTGTATCCGCGTCTGCACTTGGGCTGCTCAGACTGGTCATTGTTGCAGCTACAAGGCAAAAACGCCCACGCCAAACTGTCGATGCTGTTCTTTTTTCCTAAAGATTTATACATCCACCACGGCTGGTAGCCTTTTCACTCGGACATTGATATCGAAGTCACGTATTCTGTTGTTCTTACTACGGCAAAAAATTGTGTATAACGAAACAAGTGGTGGACTTCATTTGGAGAGGAGTCATATAATAGGACTGTGAACTGGAGAAATGATTTTGGGGAGGGAGGTAGTACCAGGTACCAGGTATAATACGAGTAGGTACGTACGGATAATCTAATAGGGGTACCAGGTACCAGGTACAGCGGGTAATACCGGTAGTAGGAGAAGAAGAAGGAGAGATTGAGATACTGAGATGATGAATTATTTAAAAAAAAAATCGAATCGATCATGATACCTCGTAATATATAAATATCGAAAATGAAGAGTCGTCTATTATTAATTAACAAAGTAACTGAAGAACACGAGAACACAATAAGGAATTAAAATGTCACCAGGGATACCGGATACCGGTAGGTATTAATGCCGCCGCGTACAGTACGAATCGAAGTATTTAAATTAGAATAGTAGACCTAGTAGAGGAGGCAATAATAATTTAACTATTATATTATTACAGTAATAGAAGAAACAAAAAAAGCGCTGCCTCTTCTTCTTTTTCCAAAAAAAAAAAAATATTTTTTTTTTTTTCCTTTTTTTTTTTTGCTGATTATTCTATTATTATATTATTATATTATATTATTGCTGTTGTTGTTATAAGAAGGAAGTGTATTTTACTATTAAATAAAAGTAATACTACTACTTGGTACCACCACCTGGTACTACAATAAAAATGATTATTATACCCCGTCGGGGATCGTCGGCTGTTCGTCTTCTTCTGGTAATTATTATTAAATTAAACTACCACAAAATTAGGGTGTGCAAATCCGCAAACAAATCTGTTGCCCAGAAAAGGACGGGCCTTTTCTGTTAGTTGGTCATGTTGGAGAAGTGGGGATCGGCCGTGCTCGCGTCCTTGGGGCTCCTTTTTGGCGTGCTTGCGGTAGGGGACATTTTCGAAGCCGTACGAAGAGACTCCATGAATGGGATTAAGGCTGCATTGAAAGCGGGGGCTAACATTGACGCTAAAGGTCCGGGGGGGCAAACTCCATTGATGCACGCTGTGTTGAATGGGAAGAAGAATGCTGTGAAATATTTGCTGAAAAAGGAGGCTGATACGTCTATTGGTGAAAAAGACGGGTATACGTGCATGCACGGCGCCGGCTTCCAAGGCAGGTATGAAATAGCTCAAATTTTAATTGATAGAGGGATTGACCCCAGAGACAAGCACACTGACGGATTCGAACCGATTGAGCGCGCATGTTGGGGTAATGAAGAGCGGCACACCGCCACGGTGGAAGTATTCTTGAAACATATTGAATTGGACAACGACATCGATGCAAAAATAATCTCAACGTGTTTGAAATCCAGTTCATCAAAAACCCGGACTTTGGTCCAAAATTATGTCAAAAGTAAGGGGAAAACAAATTATAATTTATGAAACTAGAGCTAGCAGGTTACTGTTTTCACTGGCACGTCTTTCTTTAAAACCCTATTCAAGCTGCTCGAAAGGAGAGAGTTTTAAGCAATATAAATACTCACTCCTGTTACACAGTAAACAGAAAAAGTTCGACAAACAGTTTCGACACGAAGAAAAACACGAGTTTTGTTCTTTATCGCTATATTATGATATTATGATGATGGATATAATTATTAGAACGACCATTGTTTTTGCTTACTACTGTGGATTTTAATAATGATGAAGAAATGATGATGGTTTTTTTAAAAATTACGAGTAATACGAGAATACGAGGTCGTAGTAGTAGTTGTTTTATTATTCGAAATACCCGGCCCGGCGCCTGTTGGTACCGGTACCGGGTATTTGTTCCTTCACTGTTGTTAGTCTATGCACATTCCGATAGGAGCTAATAGATCATTTGTGTTCCTACCCTGTAGCTGCTGTTCGATGCATATTCGTAATGAACGGGTGAGGAAGAAAGGTCGTTCGTTGCACGACTAACTTGATTGTAGCTGATTCCACTCTACTATCTATTCACTTCTCTGTTTATATTATTATGTAATACCTTAACTATAATTTTAGATATATTATAATATTATTTACAATATTAATACTTTAAGTATATTGGTTTTATCTACCGACTCTCTCAATTGTTTCGCAAAAAAGCGTTTTACAGCCTAATTATCCAATGCAACTCCCACCCAGGAAACAACTGCAATGGAGTGCAAAGAGGCAATAATAGATCAGGGTGGATATGGTGACATTTATACAATAACATATTAATATTATACCTGGTATTAATACATGTTATTAAATCGAATTATTTTTTTTTTATAATTGCCGACTCCGACTGGCGGTTGTTTGTTGTTCGTTTTTTATTATTTAAAATATTTTTTTTGGTCATCATATTATTATTAATACAGCAATACAACGAGATACTGTCAGAAGAAGTAGGAAGTCGTCTTGTTTTTTTTAATTTATTATTAATTATTATTAATAATAATTTTATTATACAGTAGACGAATAGCGCGCGGTATTTTTTATTATTATTTTTTCTTCTACTACTTCTTCTTCTATTATTACCTGGTTCTAAATTCTACCAAGCAAGTGGTGCCAATAAAAAGGAGAAGCGGAAGCTGGCAAATTTCTACCTTTTTGAAATGCATGAAAACAAAAACGGGTGATAATTAGAGCACGATTTATAAACGGTAGTCTACGCTTTAAGCAACGCGGGTTATTGTTCTAACCGCGCTTTAAAATTGTTCAACTTTGTTTGAACGAACAGAACTGCTGCTTGACAGATCGGTACCGATGGCCACTACAAACAGTCTGCCAGGAGTTCAGCCGGTAGAAGGCGCGCAAGCAGACAATTACAGACAGCGCATTGCAGCAACCCTGAAAAATAGGGGCATAGAATTAAATGAAAAGGAACTTGATGCCGTTGCAGTGCTGATGAAAGATAAAGAGTCGGGGCCGAGACCGCAATCAGGAATTGTCAGTCCCTCCACGAATAGTCCAGTCCGCCCAGGTCCAGCAAGCTCAGCATTTTTTGCAAACCGAACAGGGCCGTCCCCCTTGCAAAAGCGGACACGGCCATCAAAATTAGCACCGTCCACCATCAAGTCTGTCGGCTATAATAGAAAGAAAGATGATTTTATATTCAGCGGCCCTGGTACCGCAGAACGACTCGAGCTCAGCGAAAACATTAGAAAAGAGATGGAGGCTACACTGGTAGAGAGAGAAGCCCACGATTTTGTTCTTTGGGGCCAACCAAAAGACCAGAACCGTATGGTGTCTCCGAGAGTTGATTACTCATACAAACCTCCCTATGGCGTATCACCTCGCAGTGTAATAAAAAATTCTCCTGTTAAAGAAGAAGACGAAGAGATTCTCGTGGCTACGACTCATCGAGGATGGCAGTGGAAAAAACTTACTGACGTAATTGAAAAGACAAAACAGCATGGTGATATGAAGTATGTTCAAAGTGGCGAAGAAAAAGAAGCCCTTGAGGCTCTGGCACGGAATAAGACGCATGACTGGGAGAAATTACGCATAGTAACAGATGAGAACGGACTTTCGCCTTCATTGCATTCACCTGGCTCTGTAGCAGTTTTTGGAAGCAAAAAGTCAAATTCGCCCGGGTCGTCCCGTTCGCAATGGACAACAAAACGTCGAGTAAATTATCGGAACGGCAAGAAACCGTATGTCCCAATCTATTTAGTAGAAGAGTCGGAATTCAGGGACGGAGCGACCCACGAGAGAAATTCGTGGGCAACAACAAAAAAACAGTTTGGGCAGTCTGAAGCTGCCGAGATAGTCAATATTGCTGCGCCAAAAGCAGAGTCCGTGTATCATTATGGATCTCTCCAAAACCGAGCCCCATGGATTACAAGAAAAAAACAGTTTAGTAAAAATGGTCAAGAAGAGTTAGGGGTTGATAGCATACCTGATAATGTGAGGGCACCCACGAACGAGGAGCACAGCATGAAGAAGCAATTGGGAAGGGCCAGCCACCAAAGCACATTTCGTATAACAGATGAAGTGGAGGATGGGTTTTCTCAACTACAATCACATCAAAAACGTGCCAATAACTCCTTAGTCGGTGGCACTTGGTGGACTAGTTCAGATTACTGTGACAATGTAGGTGCGTTCCCAGACCAATGGAAAACAACATATGCACAAACAACTGAATCGGGAAGAACATTATCCCCCAAAAATGCCGCGTATGCGCACAATTTCCCGGGAATCAGGCCTTTATCCACCTTACAATTATCACATGAAGTTGAAAGCCCGCGTTTGGCAAACAAAAGAAACCGAAAAGAGTATCACCAAGCAAAAGAGTGGTTCAACACAATTAGAAAATCGGATGTGTACGACTGAGACGAAAGTTTTTTCAAAATACGTAAATTAATTTAAAAACAAAAAATTGGCTGTTATTTAAGTAATTAAAATTAATGTACTGCGAACTGAAATCTAGATTTAGACAATTCTCTAGGTTTGCATTCCTTCATGAACCGCGGACTTAACTATCATTCTCAGATGTACTCCATTGATGATCTGAATCAGTAGATGGAAAATTAATTTAAAAACAAAAGATTGGCTGTTATTGTTCATTGGAAATTATATCATCCCCTCGGTGATTGACAACCAACAATGAAACAAAATTACAGGATCAATTTAAGAATTAAATTAATTACTTAAATAACAGCCAATTTACTTCTTGTTTTCTTTTTTAATTGAGGACAAAAGGAATTAAATTGTTCATATTGGAAATTATATCCCCCCCCTCGGTGATTGACAACCAACAACGAAACAAAATTACAGAACCAAGTTAGGATTAGGGTATGAGGATGCTAAATTTAATTAC